>VZUI01061567.1:0-24814 GCA_013401135.1 Cettia cetti
GTGGAGTTGAAGAGGTTGAACCTCAGTCTTCCAATCTGGTCTCCTTTTTAGAAATCTATATAAGTTGTAGAAAAAATTAAACTTCCTCTTTTCCTGCTTCGACTCCGTGGTGATCACTGTGTCTCCCTCGGGACAGCATTGCGCAACACCCAAACACATATGATTTTTACCCATGCTGTATTTTTATGCCTAACTGAGCAAAAAAAGTGGCTTCTTTGATAAACACAGACAACAGATACAAATGCAGTGGCAATACAGGATGTGAGAATGGTTCTAGGTGAGCTCAAGACAGAATTTATTTTTATTTAATGAGTGAGAGCTATCAATACATGAAAAGGCAATCTTATCCCAGATAAGAAAAACATAATTTAAAAAAACCCTGATGCTACAAAAATGGACTGAGTGTAACTGCAATTATTTTTTTTAAGATACATTCTAATGCATTAACTTACATCCAGAAAAGAAAACTGTTTAAACCATCTGCCTCAACTTTGGGTTTTTGTTTTGTTTCGGCTCTTGTTTTTTGGTGGTTTTTTTTTTGTTTTTTTTTTTGTTGTTTTTTTTTTTTTCTTAGAAATCAGCATATAATGCTTTAGCCATTACGTATTTTTCAGTCTGGGCTTTCAGGCTTTCTGGCTGATGCTTCTGTTTGGAATTCATCCTTTCTTATGAATGACTCTATTCATGACGAACTGATATTTTCAGAAAACAGTGTTTTAAAGTTGACAATTCTCTGTGCCTTTTAACTGACAACTTTCAGTACTCTATGAATAAAGTTAAATAACTTTTTTATTTATATTTATAGCTAAGAATATCAGAATATTTGTTTTTGAATATGAAATTAGTCTGGAAAAACAAATACTTTGTGACCACATTTCCAAACTAAAGCAATGCAAATGGCTAAATAAGATTGTTTTCAAACTGATAGAAGGCAAGCAAAGACCTCCAGTGCAAGATTAGTCATCTAAAATAGCTGGAACTCCTTTTTAGTCTGTGGTGGAAAAAGCTGATTTTTCCAAATCAAAACTTACTATGAAAACATATGACTTTAGCAATGCTTCAGGCTGGCCTGGGATTGAATCTACAAGAGTGAGTGAGAGCTTCCCACATATATGATTCAGTGCATCACCTTTCTGGAGCTGATAAAATCTGTCTCAAGTCCCTGCACTGTCATGTCACAGAATCACAGAATAAGCTGAGTTGGAAGACACCGACAAGGATCATTGACTCTGACTTCTGGTCCTGCAAAGGACACCCCAAGAGTCACACCATGTGCCTGAGAACACTGTCCAAATGTTCCTTGAACTCTGCCAGACTTGGTGGTATGATCACTTCCCTGGGGAGCCTGTTCCAGTGCCCAGCCATCCTCTGGGTGAGGAACCTTTTCCTGACACCCAGCCTAAATCTCCCCTAATATAAATTCAGGCTATTCCTTTGTGTCTTGTCATCGGTCACCAAGAGAGGAGATCAGTGCCTGCCCGTCCTCTGCTTCTCATGAGGAAGTTGTAACTGCAATGAAGTCACCCCTCAGTCCCCTGTTCTCAAGGCAGAACCAACCAAGTGCGCCCAGAGCTCCTCAAGGATCTTCACCATCTTGTTTTCTTCCTTTGAAAGCTTTCTAATAGTTTAATGTATTTCTTATATTGCAGTCAGCAAGACTGCACGCTATATTCAAGGTGATGCTCCACCAGTGTAGACAATATAAATCCCTGTTGTGTGAGGCAAACACACTACTTTAGACAGTCTCTTTGTCACAATAACTTAAAATATATATTCAGAAGTCTCAGAGGATCAGAGCTAGGATTTGAATATCTTTCTTTCAGGCACTGAGCTGGATAATCCACTTCCAAATTATGGCTTGCAAGAGGTAGGCATTGAGTCTAGTCCCCTTCGCTCCTGCTGGCATCACCTGCAGTAGAGATAAGCAAGTCTAAGTGTTCAACAATGCCACTTAAAAAAGGTGACTGAAGGTGCTAGCCTACTTGAGAAGAGATGCCCCATTTAGCTAATGATACCTGAGATTAGTTTCATCCTTGGTTTTCTATACTCTGAAGAAAGTGACACCAAATCCTTGCTGGAGGTTCAGAAGACTGTGGGTTTTTCTTTTTCATCTTCTTCTTGTCACGTATCACCTCATTTTCCAGCAGCAGCGAGTGCACAGAAAGGCTCAGCACACAAGAAAGTGCACCTTGGTGCCTCTTGCTCTCCAGCACCCATCATATTGCTCTATGAGATGTAAATGTGTGACCTTGTTTTGTAAGGAAAATCCTTCTTAGCTGCTTTTCAGCTCTATCACTTATGCATTATAGACTTTACTCAATTGCAGCATAATCTCTTAGGAATTTATTATGCATCCTGTATATAAAATAGTATGTACCCTCTACAGAGAACATCAAAAAGGTAGTTAATAGACATGTTAAATTATTATTGGTTGAAAGCAGCCGATGCCCTAGAGTAATCAGATTCTCTCTTTCTCTCTCTCGCTTCATATACTATATAATATATACAATTAATAGTGCACATATATCAGTCTCTGAATAGATCTCTATAAAGTCTGCTCAAATGTTAGAGGAACTGATGTATTAAACATGTGGAACCAAGCAAAGATGTCACAATAACACACTCCAAATACCAGTGAAAGTGTTGATGGATAAGGCAAAAGAGAAACTGTGAGTCCCAAGGGGAAAAAAAAAAAAAAAGCTTTATGTTATTTCCTGCTCTCACCATTTATTTGTAGGGAAAGACAGTCAAGGTGCTGTTGACTCGAGTGAATAGCTGTACTGGTATTTATTAATGATCAGGAGAACATGCTAAATTCTTACGCTGAGCTAATTATATATTGCCAAAGATCAGGGAAAAGTGCAGTTTGGAACTTACTATACAATGATTAGATTAATCAAGATGAGTTTGAATTAGAATTGTGGTCTCTGGGATAATGCTCTGAAATAGAAACCAGGAAATTTCTCCAATGCTAAGGGTATATTATGAACTGTTGCGTAAGTTCGTCCATCTCTGTTGCTAATGTCCTACACAGAATCTAATCTCCCCTTTTAGACAGTTGACTCTTTCCGTATGTTTATTCAAAACCCAGCAACATCTCAAATAAGATTAGTAACTTAAAATAGTGCTTACATTCATAGAATTGGTGAAATCTAAATATTAAGTACAGATTTATGAGTTTTTCTTTTAACAGGTAATTGAAAATTTCAGAATAAAATTAAGTTAATTGAACATTTAAGATGTAGGACACCGGAAAAAAGATAATATTTCGACTAAATGATGTTAGAGATTTCCAAGCTTAACAACTTGTGATTCAACAATAACATATACATATATTCCAGTATATGTTTAAGGTGGAGAAAATACTGCAACCCATTGAAACTTGGACTTCTCTAATCATACACCTGGTCTATAGTATGGTGTACATTTGCCTGGGGTTTTGCACAGCTCCCTTCTAAATTATCTGGGTCTATCTCACACTTGAAGGCTTATCGCATGTAAATCACATTGCTGTCATAAAGAAACACCGTAGCAAGATGAAAAATGAAAAAAGATTTCCTACCTGTTTCACTCATGAATTCCGGAAGGCAACTCAAAGAGCAAGCCTGGACTGAAGTGACATGTTTGTGTTAACAAGACCTGCCATGGGAGTCTGTGATAAATGACCAGATACTGTGTTCTACACTGAGACATGAAGTGAGGGAGATGTGCTTAAAGGCTACCATCTTTGCTGACAAAGAAAGCAAATCTCTGAAAGACCCTCCTAAAAATCTATTTTGTAACTCTGAATGTGTTGTGGACTGTGCTGTGAAGACCTGGCAGACCTAGCAATAAGAACATGTTTTCCTTAATATCCAGGGGAAATTCCAAATCTTCAAAAGCTGTGGTAACAGGCCTGAGGAGGAAAAAGGGGTGACAAACTGGGGAAAATCATCCTTCGCTGTTTTTGCCCACAGGTTGGGTATGATTATTAATACACTCTCAGACGGCATGAGAGCAGCGCTTAACACACATACCAGATCATCCTTATTGCATTTGGTTTTATTGTGTTGTAAGCTGATATTCCAACAAAGAAATCCCGATCCATCTTCCTGCTCTCAAAAAGGTCATCTCAAGAGCACATATTGCACATATGGGAATATATCCAGGGTTAGGCACCTCAGCCACATGAACAGAGTAAACAACACTGTGACCAGTGGCTCTGTACCTACCACAAAAAATGCTTAGATCAAATTTGCCTCTGCTCTTTTCAGATCAGTTGTAATCTCAAACTTTTGTGCCCCACATGGGGTGACCACCTCCTCCAACTGGAAGCAGAAAAGGCAAGGATTGTGTGCAGACATAAGAATAATTTATTGGAAACAGCAATGAGGTTAGAAAAGCAACAGTAATGGAAACAGCATTAATAGCAAAAGATGTCAGACAAAGGAAGCGACTTAGATAGAAAACCCAGGCACAACAATTAGCACGCACCAATTGACTCTTCCCTGCCCGAATTCCTCCTGACTAGAAGGAACACCACGCTTCACGGAAGTCAGAGTACCATTCCCATTCCCCCTCTTCTGGCAATATATGTGTGCGTATTACATAAATTATATATATATATATATAAATATAATAAATTTGATACTACATGTGGTGGTATCGAATAACACTGGTGCTCTGGCCACGTACCCCTTGTCTGTTATAAAAAGTTAACCCTGTCCTGGCAGAATCCTGGACATCAATGCACAAATTTAATACTAGAAGATGAGTTGACAACACCTCAAAATACTATAAATGTTTGATCTTTATAAGAAAGCCCAGCAACAAAAGTTCACCTTTGATTTGGGCAGAATGCCTCAGGTGAAACCATATTAATAATCCAGGTTGAAGAGTGGTAAAAGGTGGATTGATATCATCAAAAGATGGATTGATTGATCTCAATGCAGATATCTACATTTGACTGCAAGGAAAGAAATACACATGAAATGGAGCATGTTTGCTGAAAGCATATCTTCTGGTAGTAGCATAGTAAGGTTAAACAATGAACTCTGCTGCAGATGTCTAGCTTGCAAACCTCTGGATGGGTTCCGTGTGCTATATCAAATGAGACTATGTTCAAATTCCTTTGTCCAGCAACAAATGCATTCTGTTTCACTGGTGAGAGTTCCACCTACCTTCATTTTGTGGGATATTAATTTAAAAGGCAAAACAAAATTCTTAAAGATCTGAGAATTGCTAAAAATTCAGAGTCATATTAGAGCTCTGTTTGATGTGTTTTTCTCTTGTATATGTAACATATGTTTGGTGTCTTTAAACACAATTACTTTTGTATAATAAAACTGTTGATTTGATGATGCAACATTTTCTGCAAGTGTGTTTAAGACAGTTTATGTTTTCATAAGTTGCAATGAAACTCAATTATGTATGTGTAATAAGGCTCTTGATTGTTACACTTCTACTTTTCCGTATAATGAAGCCAGCAATTAGAATTTGGTTGCTCTATGGCATAGGAAAACACACTTGTTTTCTAGACAAAAGATCTTAATGAGCATCTGTAAAAAAAAAAGTGTTCCAAAAAAAGGTCAATAACTCAAACATGTAATCAGATTTCTTAACAAAAAGGATTTGCTTCCTGAAAATATAATAACTTCAATGGGCAAACAGTTGAAATTACATAAATGAACTCATGGTTAGAGAAATTAATGAGAAAATTTTTCACCAATAAAGTTATTGCCTTTATATTGCTAATTTATATGTTGTCTTGAGTGCAGGTTAATGCAGCTTGTATAGTAATAAGCCCTAATTGCACTTATTAACATCAGTCTTTTTCTTTGGGCCAGAAGCCTGCTTCTAAAACAAATTTCCCAATTGTTTTTATTTACCATGCATGGGTTTAGCTTCTGTGGCAGTCTTGGAGCATGACAACTATTCCTTTTTGGTTAAATTGAACAGAGGCAGGAGATCTTCAGAGGCATTACTCCTGCAGTCTGTGGGTTCAGGCCATAACTGACCCAAAGCAAACACTCTTGAAGTGTCTATGCTGTGGTCATCAGATTCTAAACACTATCTGTTTTGCTTATGCAGATTTATTTTGTTCACCTTACTAGACATTATAGATAAAGATCTCATCAAGGACATGATTTATGGTTTTTTAGTAACTCTCCACAGTGGAGGTTTATTTTGAATTCTCAGCCTTTTAGTATGGGGCTATGGAGTCAAACTGAGTCCAAACCAACCCATTGCAACAACAGCTTTCTTGTACCTGTGCCCATTTATCAATGCTGTATAGGCACAAACAACAAAATCTGAGCAAGTTTCAATCAATTCTGATGACTGGCACAGAGCCAGCAGGGCTGGGAAAAGAGGCTTGTTATCTTGGAGTGCAGTGGGTGAGACAACAGAAGAGACAGGACTCACTGAGTGTCATTATAATTATCTGAATCTGATAAACACTAATCCAATTGTCTTAAAGTTTTGTGCAGTCAAATAGAGAAATAAACAATTTTCATGTATGAGATGGACTGTCACCAAATAATTTCATTTCTTTCCATTGAGTGCAAGGGATCATTGGTGAGCAGCACGGACAGAAATCTCATGTTTAGCTGCAAATGTGCAAAATGTCTGGTCATTAGTAAAGCAGAAAAAATGCCATGAGGATTTTCACCTTCTGGAGAAAGGGAGCCCTAAGTTGAGAAGTCAGACAGGCAAGTGTCCACTTCAATGAAGGCTGAAGGCTGAAAGAGTCAGTGGCAAATCTTGTTTAGATTTTAAAGGAACTCATGTTTTATGATTAAAATTAACACAGAATGTATGAGTAAAATGCTGTCAAGTGCATATTGTTGTGGTACCACAATCCCACACTGCAATCAATGTGACTTCAAATGAACCTACAATAGAGTCTCAAGGGTTTTTACACACTCATTTGGATCCACTCACAGAATTCATAAAGCAAGGCATTTTACAGGTTGAATACCTATCTAAAATTTTCTTTAAAATCTTTTTGTTCTTTAAAAAAGAAATGAAAGAAAAAACCCAAAACAACCCAAAAACCAAAAAAAAACCAAAGTCAAACAAACCAAAACCTAAAAACAAACAAAAAACATGAGGGATTAAATTGTTCTGATATCCATACTTTTCAGGGAAAAAAAGGTAATCACAATATTGTAAACATATTTCACTACAGTTTGTCTTTGAAAATCAGGTTTTTTAGAGCATAATAAAAATACCAATAGAAATGTACCCTGGATTAGGGTTTTCTTTGGGGCTTTTTTGATTCTGTGAAATGCAAATTACTTCCAAATCCTGAATTAACTGATTTTCAATAATTTCCCCTATTTTTAAGCAGTTTTATAATTGTGCTTGCATTTAATTCTGGTCCAAGAGAAGCAAGATTTCTAATTGTACTATTTTTCTTGAAAACATTGCTGAAACCACTCTTTTTCTAAAAAGGCCAACTGCTTTGATTTTTTTTTTTCTGTTTTTTTTTTTTTTCAAATCGCATTAGAATGCCTGACATATCCACCCAGGGTGGGCATGTGACACCACATTTTCTCCTTCGTGTTTGATAAAAGACTAAAAATGCTACAAAGGAAACCCCAAAACTTGAAAACTGTGGATTTATTTATTGTTACTTTTCAGGTTTTATAAACATGCAGGTGAAATTACACTGAGTACCACACTGATATTGGTAAAGCATGGAGATGGAGGTAGAAGTGAGGCAGAATGCGTGGAAGGTGAGGGGTTTTTTCACCTTGTGTTGCCAAAAATTTGTGGCAGCATAAGGCAGACCTCAGGGAACTCCACAAAACAAGATGTTACTGTACCACAGTCAGGCAGCCCAAGGCAGCTTAGGCTGGCTACCTTGGGGAAGCGTAGTGAGTCTTACGGATCTCATGTACCAAAACCACGCACTAGGGCCAGGGTGTGTGTCTGGGGTGTTATCACTTGAACGGACCAAATAAACCTGATCATGTCTGCATGTGTGCAGCAACTGACCCACCATATGGCAGTGTCATCACTGCCTTAAACAGGTGTTTGGGCTTGGGTAAACTTAATTTGGGTCCAATCCAAAAGATATTTTGGAAGCATAAGCATGTGTTAAACTGCTTAATCCCCTTACAACATACACACACACGAAGAACATGGATTTCTTTGCTGTGGCTTTTCCATAATAAGCATAATAAGCATATTCTGGGTTTAAGTACAGTGTGTGCCTGCTCTTTCATAAATAAATGCAAGAAATATATTTTAGATGTTGTTGGTTTGTTTCCCTTGCTTCATCTTTTTTTTTTTTTTTTTCCTTCCTTGCCATCTGGGTTTCCACAATTAGAGATAGGATTCATCTCAACTAACCTTCACTGTCTGAAAGGTGAATGGCCTAAAATAATCACCAAGGGTCTCTCTGCAGTCAGCAGAGAAAAACAGACAACTCCAAGTAGTGATTTGTCCCAACTTAAGCCAGATGCCTGACACAGACAGGAAAAATCAGTCTCTGGCGTGCCCATTTCTCTCCACTGAATATAAAAAGGGTCCAGTTATCTGCCTTAGAACAAATAATTTTGAAACAATAATAGTAAGTGAAATAAATCTTGTCCTTAGCATCTTATGATGCATATTCTTCTTTGCACACCAGAGTGATGTACTTATGTGAAAAGGACTTCCTGTATAGCGACTGTCCTACAAATATTTAATAATAGGGAAAATGGAACAGATAATGCAGAGATTTAGAAGTTTAATCCTCAATAACTGCAAGACTGTTTGTTTGACTCAGCAATACAATTAAATTGCTGTATATTATTATGATTAATTACTTTACACCTGAAAACATACATGCATTTTGTCATCGAAAAGGAATTCCATTTTCCATTTCCTCGTACTTGGTCAATTAGATATATAATGATAATAACACACAGTATAAATTTTGCATGCAGATTCTCATTAAAGAAACATCTTAACAAGATATTTAAAGGAATTTCATATATACTTTGTAAAAGTAATATTTTCAAAAGACAGTTTGAAGTTAAGTCACATGAAAAAATAAAGTAATTACAATTTTTCATACTGGAAGAGACATGGTCAAATAAGACTTTATATGAAAAATTATCCCTTTTAAATAATACTCTGTATTTCTGAGAAACATCTTCTGAAGTACTGTGATAATGAATTACTCTTCAGAGCAGTGTCTGGTTTAAAAAAGGCTCTCTAAATGTACAATACTTGAATGCAGAAGACGTTAAAATTACACAACTTGTGCTAAGAGAATATTACCAAGTCACAAACTTAAGTACTCAAAAATTAATGTCTTTTTTTTCTAAAATTTGAAAAAGTTTAACATAATCTAATAAAAAATGCTCAGTTCTGAATGAATGGCAGAGAGCTTGTACCTGCTATATCAGTATATAAACTGATCCATCAAGTAATAAACAAGACAGTTAACATCCAAAATCTTCACATCTTTTCTTAATAAAAGATTTTTCCCTTATAATAAGAAGGAGTTAAAGCCTGTATAGGGGAAGAGTAGGAGGAAGAAGAGGTTGAAACGAAAGATAATGAGTTTTTATTCCACTCAAAGAGCTTTCATTGAGACATTTACTCTGACCCTTTCTTTTTAAAATGTCTGTTATGGAGTTTTTGCATTGATTTAAAATAAAAATCATGAGTCTACTACTCTAATTTATATATCTACATGATATAAATGTGTTTCTGCCCAGTGAGTGTAAGGAAGTCCTGAACTGGCCACCTCATATATAAACCTCTATATTTTGAGAGATGAATTGCACGCTCCCTCCTGGCACTAATGATTTTCTGATGGTTCATTACTAGCAACAAAGGACTAAGTCGCTGCAGTGCAGCGAGAGTTATAAAAGTCTACAGATGGTTCCAGTTCTGAGAGCCAGTGAGAAGAAGGTTTACAAAGTCTCTCCAATACATGGACATGTATGATTGTCCATTTGCAATTAACTACCTCAAATATGACACCAGATGCCTTGAAAAGCTATCAGCAGCAGCTTCCTTTCTGTGAGGTATAAAAATGAAATGAACAGCTGGGGTAAGTTTCTGTTTAATGAAACATTTTACACTTTTTTAAGTATCCTTCCCAAATTGCAAGCATAAATTTCCCTCCTATCTCATCTAGAAAATGGGAAAATTCTTCCCAGTCCTACATGTCCCTAGTGTGACACTTCAAAAATTAAATAATAACACTCTCCAATAAGTGAATGGATAAACAAATTTCCAAATCTTATTATAATAAGCAGTTGCGCCATTAAGTAAAGTCCAAATGCTCCTTAAGGAATAAAGTCAGGTAAAACTGTGTCATATCATATATATTTAACTTTTTCATCCATTATACAGCATTATGGAGAACCTCTTCTGTTTCCTAATGCCCTGATTTTCAGGGTATAAGTGGCGGAATGTGCGTGTCTATATTTTGCGGGATTTTTAAGCCAGTTTAAGATGACCAGGTGCTTGTATCTGAATCATTGTCAGGTTTTGTCCCTGCAGAGGATGTAGGCATATGCTCCAGAGCCATTGGCTTCAATAAGAGCAGAGTTCTTATTGAAGTAGGAGGCTCTGAAGCACATACCTGTGTATTTGGAGAATCGATCACTTGTGAGCACGCAGCCCTGCCCCAAAAAGTGCTGGGTATTTCACCTCCTATGAATGCTAGGGGGAGAAGAATGGTAATCTACCATGGGAAGCATGAAGATGTTGAAAGGATGTTTTGCTTTACAAAGCCCAGTTAAAACTGCTGTGAATCATCAACTCCATCACCTTCTGAAACTAGGGTTCCTTCAGACATCTGCCAGTTTGTGGCAACTGAATTTAAATTATGCATGCTTTTTCCTCATGTCCCCACAACCTGTAAAATATGACATGTAATGGAACCATCAAGAATACAATGCCTCAGGAGACATCCTGCATGCTTGTGTGTGTATGGGCACTTATTGCCTCTCTGTGTGTGCAAGCACATTTTTATGTTTGTCCATGTTTTAGTGTTCACTAGTATTTTCCTTCTTGGGCTTTTAAAATTAGTATCTGATTTTCAAGTGCACTGAATTTATTGAAAAGCATTGCTAAAGAAGAAAGCTGGAAAAATAATGCTCAGAACACTAACAGCAGAAATTAACTCATCTCACTTAAGGATATAATGGCCACAGGGAGAAATCTTCAATAATTATTTCAGACTAATATTAGTGTTTAAAAGTTAGTAGTTTAATGGAAATGTTTGATCCTGATGAAGCACAGAAATTGGCTGTGTCTTTTAAGTTTCCTTGCTCACACATCTCACATACAGACAGGTAGCATAATCCTCTCTGGGCCTTCAGGCACAAAACAAATCATTATAGTTTTCCCATGTATGCCAAGGTTAAACAAACACCTGTAATGCTCAGTAACTCCAGCTCCTCTGTGCACTGTATTAGTGGCAGCTTTCCTTAAGGATTTGACTAAGCATATGTCTACCCAGCAAGATGGAGACACAATTTCAGAACAGATTGCCTTTAGCCTGTTTGATACAGGTAAAGATAATAACAATGGCGTGTTGACACAGACTAAGAAAACTCATATGTACCCACCAAAGGCCCTGGGTAAACATCCAGGCTCCCAGTCCTCACAAATGGACAGGATGCCCATCAGCAAGCACTGACAGTTCACAATTGACACAGGTTAGACAGGCAGTCCAGGAAGTCCTGGCTACAGAACTACGGAAGTTTGTGATCAAGTCAGGGCAGCGTGATTCAGCAGCTTTGATGCTGACTTCCCTGTTCCTCACTTGAACCATTTGAGCACTTCAGATCTCCGATTTCTTTCTTCTGACCTTTTTAGTGGATTACAATCTGTCCAGGGCAGTGGCTGCCTCTTTTGTTGCAGTCATATTCCCTTTGCAGCAATCATTAATAGGTCAGATTTAACTTAAAAATTAACGTTAAAGGCTGATATATTTGTTGACAATACAGTCTGTAGGCCTTTTTTTGCTACACATGTCCTGATACTGTGTTTTCTATATGTATTATTTTCTCTTCTTTGCAATATCCAAAAACCCCCCCAAGTCATCCAGGCATACTATCCTACAACAGGTCTGGTTAGAGGCTAAAAATTATCAGCAAGTCCTGCTCGGAATGTCTTTTCTCACACTGAAACCAATATCAAACTTTTTGCCCATTTCTAGGACACAACTTCACTTGCCTTTTTCTTCGTATTCAGATCTTTCCCATTCTACCTTTAAGCCCCTGTAGCCAATTTTAACACCTACTCCAAACTGCCTGGAGGGTTACCTGTTGCAAGAGCGGCAGAAAGCACTTGAGCATGAAGGCAATCTTTATCACTTCTGGAAGGTTTTTACATTGAATTTTTTAGATCCAAAGGTTTTTCCACTTTTCTTTTTTCTTTTCCCACACTTGAGCAGTAAATTATTTGGTGAAAGGTACAAAAAGAAGACTACTACACAAATAAAACTAAACTACAATTCCATGCTTACCTATTGGATTAGGGTCCTTATGGGGTACTGTTCATCAGAGTACAAAGAAACTAGTATTCTATAAAGAAATAGTCACAAGACAACTGTTGTACCAGGTATTTACTTTAAAAGAATAGACTCAGCTCCAGTGACTTCATTAAAGCAATTACCATTTGCATCTCCTGAAGGTTTTCCCCTGAGAGATGGCACTTTTTATTATCAAATGGTGTCTTTCAGTCTCCCTCTCAATTTTCTGAGCAAAGATCAGGCCAGAAAAGATCAGCTTGCACAGTTTGTCTCCTTTTTATTTACCTTGGTTCTGATAATGTTGTCTAATTTAATGATGGAGTTGTTAAATTTTTCTGATTGGGCTGTGTCTTCCCTTGATTTAGTGACGCCCTTCTTGAGTGCAGTTGTTGCACACTTTGATGATTGAGATACATAATTTAATTTAATAAATGGGGAGAGTTTACTATCATTTTTGCATATTTTATTATTAGGGAAGATTCATAGTTTTGAGCTGTGGTTTATTCATTCCCCTTATTTATTTATTTTTGGCAAAACCAGCTGCACAGACACTTGTTCAGCTGCAAAACTCCGCTGACCAAGCTCTACAATTCAGGAACTGAACTTTTGAATCTTTTCCTTATTAAGGTGCATATTCTAGCAGTAGAAATTCCAGATGCTTTTTGCTTCGGCAGCCAGGGCTTATGTGCTAAACTGTCGACAAATCTGTTGGGGATATCACTTGTTTTAAGATCACTAAAGTACATTTTCTATAGTTTCAGCTATGGTTTTAGATTCTTTGATAAAGCAAATAAAGATGCAATCAGTTTCTTTGTAAATCATCCTATTTTGCATATAGTAAGTGGCACAAGCTTTCCATAACTAGAAGCTTCAATCTTTAGGGAAGCATTTATCCTACTATTTGAAAGAAAACTTAAGCATTTTGCTATCTTAGATTCTGAAGACACAGCAGGTTGGAAATACTGTAATTCCTGTTCAGTTTATTTTGCATAATATATTGGGAGAAAAACAAGCTTGAAACTGGACTGGCAAATGCTGAATGTAATAGCTATATAAACAGTGATAATAGATGGCTCAATCAGCAAAGAATGTAGCGTGATTACGTATAAAATTTCATCCACTAAAGTTCACAGCATGATCAGGAAAGGAGGCAGCCAATCAACAGACCATAGAGCTCTACTGGGAATGAATATGTTTTGAAAACTCAGCTACCAAGAATATTCAATGGGATCAGCAAAGTTCTAAAGGGGACATTTGAAGACAATAATAGATATGGCATTATTAGTCAGTAGAACGACAGCTCCTTAGAATGCATGTTTCCAGTAGTGTGTTCATAAGAATTTAAGTGTTATGTACCTGGGAATACAAGTTAACATTGAGCATGTCACTCATGGTGAGAGCCCGTGGCAGGACTGGCAAAAAATTCTGCTTCTATTACACACTAAAGAATTCACTTCATTACACCCCTACTGTGTTTTAACACTGTTCATATTTGCAAAGGCTGCCATCTTGACCAGCACCTCGAGAATCAAGTGGAGAACCAGAAAAAAGTATATAAGGCCTTTTTTTTTTCTCTCTGTGAAGAAATAACAAGTTTATTGTCCTTGAGGAAAGGGCACTCAGAAAAATTGCTAGCAGTTATCTGTATGTCACGCAAGGTCCCACTGAATGCTCAAAGCCTTGTCTGGCTCACAAAGCACATCTCTCACAGCATGAAAATTTCCATCCAGCCCCTAGTGTACATATTTTATTCAGAATATATGCCCATATGATCTGGAAATGAACTCTTGGGACTACCTACATGGATGACAGCTTAGATGACTGCCCCAAAAACCAAAGAAACAGAGAGTCTGGAAATTCATTCCATGTGGGCCAGTCTTTGGCCATTGCAATCATGGTTTTAACATACCATGGAATTGAAAATCTCCTTCTTTTCTGAGTTTCTAAGACCCCACCATTTCACCTTTCTCTTTTTAATGTAAAAAGTAGGTATTGTAAACAAGTTTCTGAGTACCCCAGGAAACTGCTAGTCAGTGCCATCAGGCAGGTCTTAATTTGGCAGGACAGCTTCACACAGTCAAGCAGGATAATGCAACCTCAGTAGATATACACAATCAGCTGCTGTTGAGGGCCCAGTATTCACACTATAGATCTTTTAGGGATTTTTTAGTTTATACTAGCCTTACAGTGGTCCCATAAACCCAAGATGCAGAAGAATGTTAGATATTTGATTAAAGTTTATCACTGACATCTGTTCAGACATTCCAAATTCACTTTGTGCAAGATTGAGAAAGGTCCAGAAGGTCACTTCAGAAACACACTCCTGATGCAAACTGACTCATCAAGGTAGACATGCCCTGAACCAGGTCAGATCCTCAGGCTTTTCAGTCAGCTGGAGCACGGAGCACACTTTGTCTCCACAGCACCACAATATTTCTAAAATATAAATGTCCCAGGCTGACATATTCAGTGAGACCAGTACAAGCTATGTTTGCTGTGGCTGGAGAGCAGACTTGTTGAAAGATCTCTGGGGGTTCTAGTGGACAACAAGGTAAATATGCATCAGCAGATGCCTGGAGAAGCTGCCCACTCAGAAAAGAGTACAAGAGTTAGATCTTTTCATTCTGGAAAAGAGAAGGCTCAGAGGCAACTTCATCACCTAAAGGATAGTTAGAAAGAGGACTCTTCACAAGGAGTCACATGGAGAAGACAAGCAGCAATGGGAGCAAGTGGGTATAGTTTCACCATCATATAAGTTTTTACTCTAAGAGCAGCAAGTCAGAACAACTTCCACAATGACATGGTAGAGTCCTCTTCACTGCAGCTTTCAAGCTTCAATTGCACAGGATGCTAGATAATCTTATCTAGGCCTCCTTTCCCACAGAAGATGGAATCAGATCATCTCTGAAGGTTCCTTCCAACCTGGGCAATTTTGTGATTTCTTGATTATAGGATTACATGTGCATGCATGTATGCATACAAGAATATTGACATGACATATATCACCCTCCCTTCAAAAAGAAACATTTATGCTCATGTTTTTTTACAGCCCTTTCCACAGCGACCCTCACATAACTACCACACTGATACTGAAAAGGGTTGATTCTCATGAAGGCAGCAACAAAGAAGCCAACACTTGCTGTAGTAATAGTCTGTTATGCATCACAAGATATTGAGCCTGAGGCTAGAATTACTGGCTAAAATTCCATGACAGGCACTATGCAAGAGGTCAGAGCACATAATCATAATGTTCCCTTCCAGCCATAAAATCTATTAATCTAAGGATTTCATTCTACTGGGTATTGTGCACAATTTGCTACAACAAATACTGAATTCAATTCACCGAGGTCACACAGGAAAACTGTTGTTTTTAAGATTACACTTAGAAAGATTTCACAGGTGGTATCAGCTAAGTTCATGTACTGAAGAAAAGACCACAGCAATCTTTTCTCACCTTTTGCTTGGATCAGCATACTTTTTAAATATCTGAGAAATTCAAGTGACTTCAAAGGCTTTATGTTTTAAAAAGAAGAGCCACTTGTTAAGTAAATAAATGTAGATTGAACCTCTCAGGTTGTTTTCTTTTTCGTTGTTTGGTTTTTGTTTGGCTTTTGTTGTTTTGGTTTTATTTCTGCACGGCTGAAAGGTCTGATAAAAGATAAGACTCCTTTCATCCCATTCTTTTTTTATAATACATTTGGTTGCATTGAATTTAGTACTGAAAAAGAATTTAATTTTAAAACTATCACCATACAATATGAATAAAACATATGCTAAGTGGATTAAGACTGGCTAGCCGTAAGGTCTCAAAATGCAGTACTTAATGTTGTATGATCCCAGGATTTAGTAGTGAGCTTCTTTCTAATATGGCTGAGTAATTGGTGCAGCATTATTCAATATTTTCATCAATAAGTAAATAAGAAGTCACTACAGCAAAAATCTGCAGATGACACAGAGATTGACAGGCTGGTAAGTAAGGATGGGAACAGGAAAAAATCACCTGGCTGTCTCAGAAAATGGCAGCCAAATGAATAGAAGATTCGCTGTAACATGGTTATACCTGGAAAAAGAAGATCCAAAATCTCTTTACCTTCTTTAGAAAGAAGACCTTGAACACTTTGCAAAACAGAAACTCAGTATTCGTGAAACTGGATTGTTGCACAGTCAACAACTCTACATTATCAACACTGTTTTCTGTGCAAATTCAAAATGCAGCCCCACCAGCTGCTATGAAGAAAATTAACTCTACACCAGGAAAACCAGCATGGAAATAAAGCTACTGACATAAAGCAATGGGCAAAGAAGTCTTGAAAGTAATCATAATGTTTCAAATATATTCTTAATGAAGGATTAAACCAATTCACTTAATTTTCTGAAATGAAAGCCATGAGTTGACTAGATTACAGCACAAGTAGGACAAGGTAGGATATGTAGTTTAATCTTACGCAATATGACAGAACAAGCAAGAATGATTGGACACATTCAAACTGGCAGACAATCAAATTTTTAGGAAGGTACAACTTTTTAATAGCAGGGGTCGCAAACTATTGAAACAAATCACCCAATAAGTAATAGATTCCTTGTGTTTTGATGTCTTCAGAAGTAGTATGGATGCCTTTTGGGAAGGAATGTAATCAAATACTTTGAACTCAATGCTGAATAACTCTGTGACATTTAATAAATTGCGATATAGAACTATCCACAGTAAGAGTGAATGTGAGTGTCCCTTCTGGCTTTATCATCTCTGCATGTATTGTTTTGTATTATAATGGATGTCCCACAGGATTGTTCGCAGGAATCCTTCTCTCCTTTTTATGGTAGAAGGACATGCTGCACACTAACTTAAAAATAATAATAACAATAAAAAGAATTTAAGTTTTACTATTTCTTTTATTTCCACTTCCCACATGCCCATCCTTCACAGCCATAATGGGACACATCTAGGTGTGTGTTACCACAAGATAACTCTCATCTTGGGTCATTGAAGGCACTCCTCTTTGCCTGGTGTTTCACACTTCCCCAAAGGTATGCGTTATCTCAGTACAACACATGCCTTGTTGTGTCTTATTTCTCATCTTCAGAAGAGACCTTGAAATTAAATAAATAAGTCACCAAACAGTATGAGAGGAATTTAAGGGTATTTTTCCCCCAGAGTTTCTTTCTCTATTTGCGTGCATAGGGGTGTGTGTGTATGCCTTTTGGATTTTTTAAGGGGAGAGGAAGGAAGAGAGAAATGTCTGGAAGAGAGAATTAAGAATTGAAAGAAGTACAGATTTTTTTTAAAAAATAGTGTTGAGAGAGTAGCACAGCTTTGTTACATAGCAACAACATAGATTTGTGATAATAGCTTCTGATGGAGGAGTCCCAAGAAAATTATTAACATGCTTGCACTTGTACACAAACTAACAAAAACATTCTAAGATAATAAAACATACATAAAGAAGCAAGGGGAAAAGAACATGGAAACAAAGTGAGAACAACTGACACCAGTGTAGAAAACCAGTGTGTATAAAACCTGGAAACAGGAGAAAATAAGAGATTTCACTAACAGCACAATTAGGAAACACAAGCAGAAAACACATATTCACAGAATGTGTCCATTTCTCTTCTTTTCATATGCTGTGTTCCAGTCCTGATAATAAGACAGACTGTATTATACAGGTGAGTGAGGAGTAGAAGGGAGACGAAACACTTTTACATGGCTGAAAAAATCAAGGCCAGATTTTTTCAAAGTCCTTATTTCTTAGTCTAGTTGGAGCTCCCTTCCATAGTCCTGATGACCAAAGAAAATGGCAGAAACAATTCCTCTTTAGGAAGAAAATATCTATTGAATTGCTTAATTGCTTCTGAAAATACCAGCACTGTTTTCACAGTTGCTTTTTGTGCTTTATTTTTTTTCATCTATGACTTAGCCATGAACAGATTCAAGTCAGTAATTCAAGCTGTCCATACTACAAGTCTCACCAGCACTCGCCAAAAGTGTGTGATGAGGAGAGCCTTGGGCTGTTGTTGGTGGTGTCAGCTTCAGATCTGGGACTGGCTGTAAAAACATATGTCTGCGATCAAACTGCAAAACTGAGCAGTAGGACACATGAATTGGAATGCAAAACCACACTAAGAGAGCTAGCCTGTTTCTGAATTCAATTGTGCATCTGCACGTGTTCTCAGGATGCACAGTGTAAAGAAGTCCATCTAGGAGAGCATACTGGCTTTGCTCTGAATGAAAAGTTGCACCAACTACTAGACTCTTGGGAAATACAAAAGACTGAGTTTTTACAGAGGGGTGGAAGCTGCCATTTGTGTCAAGAAGCGCAATCAAGTTTGAAAGACCATGGAATTGGACCTCAAAGTGCACAGTATCCCTCTGCTCTTCAGACTGGCAAACACAAAACTAGTCCCATGTTTATGAAACATCTTGGATTGGAAGAGTCCTTAAAGTTCACCTAATAACTCAGCTGGCCTTAGAGTACCAGTTTGGAATAAAGCCAAACTGGCTTTGGTTTCATTTAATTAATATTTGTGAAATGTCTGCAACAGGGCAGTTCTACCCATTCCTTGAGCGCTGGTAACTTACATATATCTCTTTAAAACCAGCCTACTCAGAAACTGTCTTCTCTTTTGCAGGGCAAACAGGTGACCATGATGAAGAAAGCAGGGCTAGTCTTTTGCTTGAAAGATCAATTCCCATCATAGTGAAGAAGCTCTCTCTCCTCTGCTTCATCTGAGAGCAAAGACACATAGGTGTCAGGGTCCTGAGTCATCCTTACTGTCCCTGACCAGCCTCCCTCTGTCCCCTAAAGAGAGTGATCTAGGTCACACCTAAAAGGTCAGTTCATGACAAAAAGCTATGAAGAACCATTTGCCTCATGAGTTTCCAACCCTGCTGCTTCCATCACTTGGCATGACCTGCTATAGTGTTGATTTCATGCATGATTTAAGTCAGCAGAGGTACTGTTTTCCCTAAAAAGATTCGTCACATCCTCATCCAACCCTTCCTTCCACCTCTTGTGGCATATGTTCCCCAGACTCTGATAAAATAAATCTTGGTGTGGACACATGAGGAATTGAGTCAAGGAAATTTTTTGCTTTAAGGAAAGCAAAAAAAAAATACATATATTTCATCTAATAGATCTGTCTCTCCATAAAGATATAAGAATTTTCTTCTTCAGAGCTAAAAAGGGGGAGACAAAGGGAGGAGGAAAAAAAGGCATTGAAGAGCATGCTTTTTTCCACATCAGTACTGTCTTGACAGAATGATGAATTATACATTAATCTGTAGCTGAAGCCAGCCCTGGTGTCCACATCCAGCGAACAGCAGCATCATGTGTGACCAAACTGGCCATGTTCCTACATGTTACATGTCTGTAAAAGCTGTGGTTACATGTCTGTAAAAGCTGTGGTCAACAAAAATTTGATTAAGCCATGGGGGCAAACATAATTGTATTTATCAGCTAGGTCGACCAGAACAACAGGACAGCAAATGGTTGCTTTGGATGCAAAATTTGGAAGCAGAAAGCAATAATGGATGATGAGAGAAAACACAAAGCATACTAGAGGTAAGAAGGTGCCTTTCCACACGTCTCTCTAGGATTTTGGCTGTGAACAAGCACATCCCCTGTGTATTAAATGCTCTTTTCCAGCTAGCACATAGCTGCACACATCAGCTTACAGATGTGTTAATTTTCTGGATCTTGGCTGCAAGTACAGCACTTCTGGGTACCAGTCACCTGGTTCCTGCATACAAGGTGTTCACATGCCATGGTTGTAGAGGAAAATGCCAACACTTTCAGGCTCCCCACAGGTTGCCTAAGAGTAAGAACTAGAGGTGCAGAATAAAATAATAATAATAATAAAAAATTTTAAAAAAAATTTGCAGTCTGGGAGATTTCCTAATGTTGGTGGAAAAAACACTTGCTTCGGGCCATTGTAGACCAATAAACAGTTCATTTTTTCATTGTTCTAATTAATTTAATTAAGTTAACTTCCAAGGTGTGTTAAGAAGCAATGCCTTGGGTGATTAACTGTTCCCATATCAAGGTGTTTTCACAAACACATTTACCTTGATTAGTGTACACATTATTATGTAATTAAATACCTCACACAGAGGAATTTATTAGTGCCTCCTTGTCTCCTAACAAATAAAGCAGCCCTTGAAATTCTCTCTGAAAAGAGCTCTCCTAAGCTAGGTGAGAAGGACAAGCAGAAATGTGCAGAGAGAAAGATAATCATGGATTCATCATGCAAGCAGGTCCCTCATTGTCTCAGCAAGGCTCTGCAAATCTGTTTTTGCAAGGACTGTGAATGTCTGCCTGGGTCTCCTGGAGACTTTCTGGCTAATTAACCCACTTTTTACAGATCTAACGTGCTTTTTTTTGGCCAGCAGGATCATCACCATCCCACTTTTCTGGAACAAATTTTCTATTCAAACATTAATTCAGCTAAATGGAAAACCTCAGTTTAAAACATTTACTTAAGAACATTTCAAATCTGAAAAGAATATATTACAAGGGAAACTTAAGCAGTGTTTAAGAGCTCTTCCTATGAAGTTTAGTCAAAGGAGTGAAATGGGAGAGTTCACTCAGAGTTTGCTTCTTCTTCCTATCATTTGTAGCCTACAGTCACTCAAGCCAGAGTTCTAGACTTAAGCATGTGCCTAAACATTTTGTTGAACCGAGGCCAAGGTTACTCCCATTGGCTTCAGAAGAGATTAGTGCATGAAGCTGAGATTAGTCTTTGCCCTATCTGCAGGCTGTACCTGCTATTTTATTAGGCGTGACCACAGTATTTCAGGATTCTCTTCTGGGTTTGTCAGTAGATCATAAATTGCACTCACCATCTGATGAAGCAATAAGATTTGCTTTATGCCTCATTGGTCACTTTCCCAAGCATTAAAGCTTAGAATGAACAAAACTCAGATGGTTCGAAGTTTTGGTTAAGAGATTTGCCCAAACTTTACAAAAATGTATTTTTCAACCCTTGTGTCTGTAAAAAAAATGAGAGGTTTTTTTTCTGAAGTTCTGGTATCATTAATTATTTATTCCAGATAAGCAAAATAGTTGGATGAAAAATTTTTTTAGGCAAGTGAAATATGATTATCAAGTTCCCTGTACACCAGGAATTTAGTGCTGGAGGAACAAGGTACAAATTCACTATCATTACCTCAGTTTACCTGTGAGAAGGGAATTTCAGAAGATATATCCACAGGTCACATAATTTTTTGATACAATGAAAGTCCCTCTTGAGGTAAAGTTTGAATGCTAAGTTGCTGCCGTAATGATCCTTAGAAGAATTTCATCTAGAGTGTATAAATATACTTTAGGGTTTTTTCCCTTTTCCCCCTAAAAATAAGAAAAGTATTCTAGCTCTTCTTCTGTTTATCTTACTCTGAGAAATAACAACAGCAGTCTGGGTTCTTTCAAGAGCTTAAATGCTCAAATTCATCACTATTTATTGGAGCTATTACCCATAATTCCTTCAAATAATTTTTTTTAAAAATTAAAAATCTTTAAATATTTTCTATTGTATGGAAATGGTAGAAATGTAGAAAATAAGGAGAAGTATTAGACAGCTGGCCAGTTAGGAGAAGAAGGAATATTTTGGCTGACTGCCTTTTTAAAAAAGGTTTACATTGCTTAGTGCTTGCAGCAGTGTTTGAAATTTCAAGACCTCTGGTCTGCCAAGCATCCTCTTACACAATCCACTTATAAAGCCATGAGTTTGCCACTCTTGATTACACAATATCTCTCAAACATGGGCATGTCATTTCATGACCTAATGACAGCTGTACCTGAGAGAAGTCATCCATCCATTCTCTACATCCCTTTCCTGACCTTGTTCCAGGTTCAGCACAAAGGTGACCACAGAGTGAATCTTCTCAGTTTGCTTCTCTGACCAAAAATCAGGGGGTTTGCTTGTTTGTTTTTTGCTTTATTTTTTTTTTTCCAGAAATCATTTCCAGCCAGGACATTTCGCTGTGTCATCTCACTCCATAGTTGCATGATTTCTGGGACTCATGTAAGGTAAGAGCAGATCAAGAGCTGGGGATGGTTGAGATCACCCTTTTAGCCTGTAGCACAATGTTGGATCAGTTCAGGCCAAGTAGAAAGAAAAATAATGCCTCTTGAATCTCTGTGCACTGGTGATTAGGACTGGTGTTTGAGTTTACTCTCCTACCCCCCTTAGTATGGCAGGAGCACTGAAAAGAATTTTGCATTTTCTGGAAAAGTGCTCTCCACAGCAGTACCAGCTCTGCTTCCAATGAGTAAAATTTGATGAAGATTTATAAGCTCCAAATATCAGCTTTCAAGATTTCAAGTCTCAAATTACAAGAAGAACCTATACAGAAGGGTACACTATAAATGCACTGAACTCTTTTAACATATAATTACCTAATTACATATCCTGGTGTTTGGAATCTGGGTTGTTCTAACCCTGTCTAGGATAAGAATAATATAAAGGAAAATGAAAGAAGAAATAAACACATAAACCCTTTTTTTCCCCTTGTCCTATGAGTACAGCAACAATGCTCCTGAGCAGTACTTCAAATTCTTGGAATTCAGTGTGCTTACTTATCCTGATATTTTCCAGGTCACTGTACCCCAGGGAAAAAAAAAAGTCAAATCTTAATGTTAATGCATAAGCTTTAAGCATGTAGGGCCCAGTTTTCATTTTATGGTAAGTAGAGGTCCTGGCTCACAATAGTGTTGTAGTGCAGACCAAGGCCTCTGAGTTACCACTGGAATACAAATAATAAGGCTTACTGATTAACCTACCTGCTGACAGACCTGAAAATCTTGACTGAGTTAAAAGCACTAAAAAGCTTTTAACAGCCCTCCCTGTGTGTCTGTCTTTCCCCTTCCTCAAATCACATGCACAAAAGGTAATAGAGGAAGCAACAGGATCTTGTTTTCCATTCAGATCTTAGAGTGTAAAGTATTACCAGGAAAAAAACAAGTATTAGGGTCTTCTAATATACAAGCTTCCCCACTCTTTTTAGAGAGGATGAATTAGGTGACATTTTCTGGGAATCTGGAAAATACTCCTGAATGCCAAGTGAATCAATGTTGAAATAAGAACAAATACAATCCCTACAAATGGGACAAGAGCTATCAGGTCTGTGGCAGTGAGGGAGAATTATGTTTGCCTGGGGCCAGCTCCTCAGGGAGTGAAGATTGATTCTTTATGATTGATGACTCGACACTTGAATGCCAAGTCATCAATTCCCTGTGTTCATGGCATTGACTGCATCAAGATAACTTTTCCCTCGTGCCTAAGCATGGATATGGTCCTTGCCTGGAGTGCAGGCTCAGAGGACTCAGGTACGGAACCTGGGTCACTTGCTTTAAATAAGAGACAGACAAAAACTGCAGGTGCCTGGCTGCAAGAACAAGCAGCACTGAAAAATGAAGTGGGAAGGGTGCATGGAAGGCTTGGCCATCCCTTTACTGTAGGAGGTCCAGATTATATAGCCTAAAATGAATGTGTTTGCATTATGCAGTTATGTACTCTGAAATGCAAAATAAATATTTTTGGTTTTGTTGGCTGTACATTCAAACTTCTGTCTGGGATAATTCAACACTCATTCCACAGCAACACTGTAAGCTGTGCACCTCACAGCATAGAGGAAAGTGGCAACCAGAAATAATGTAGTTTTATCTGTGAGTCTGAGGGGGTGCTGGAAAATACACCTGTCCTATGGGTCTTGGCAGCTATTGACAAAAATACACAAAATAACTACCTGCTGATAGAGGAGGAAGTGTGATTCCATATTCAAAAAAAAAAAAAAAAAAAAAAAAAGAAAAAGAAAAGAAAAGAAAACTGAAAAAGAAACACTATGAAAAAGTACACTTCATGTTTGGTAGAAAGTCCATTCCTTGTCTCATTTGTTCTGTCCCTAAAGTCCAAACAAATAAGTTTGCTAAGTAGAATTTAGGATAAGTGTGACGAACCCTCCTTTTCCAATTGCCACAGTGTTTTTAAAGGAGAGCTAGAGCTGCTCTAGACTAACCACTAAGAATTTTCCCACCAAGGAAGTATCCACAGCTGGGGGCCATGTCAGTGGTGTAGAACAGAGGAGGAAGTCGAACAGGACTGTCATGCCTCTCAGCTGAATCCAGGCTGACAGAAACGTTCAGTTAGTGTATGTTAGAGAAACTGTGTAGTTGTTCTTTCGCAGCCTTCAGAATGTTTAAGCCTGGACAAGCCACTAGCAGAGCAGGGAAGGAGCTCTGCTGTAAAGTCACCCATCAGTCTCACTTCAGGAGGAACCGTCCCAATTTTTTTTTTTTTTTTTTTTCTGGCTACCTTTAATCCAAAAAAAAAAAAAAAAAAAAAAAAAGTCATTCA
>VZUI01061575.1:0-24910 GCA_013401135.1 Cettia cetti
ACCCCAAGGTGCAAATGGAGCAAAACTGATCCAAGTGGGAGACCTCCTGACCGGGCCTCCATTTTGTGTCCATTTTGTGTCCATTTTGTGCCCATTTTGTGTCCATTTTGTGTCCATTTTGTGTCCATTTTGTGCCCATTTTGTGTCCATTTTGGGTCCACCTTGGGTGCAGCCCTGTCCAGGCTCTTATCCTGCCCAAGGTGGATCCTTAAAGGCCTTTTAGTAAATCTCTGCTTTATTCTCTAACTCTTTTTAGTCTCTGTTCCAGGTCAGCCTTCCCAAGGCATAACCAGTGTCTAAAAGGGGCTATGGAAAAGGAGGGAGAGAGACATTTTTCATGGGTAGGAGTAAATAGGAAACGTCTTGAAGTAAAAAAGGAGATATTAAAACTAGATTTGAGGAAGAAATTCTTGGCTCTGAGGGTGATGAGGCACCAGAACAGGTTACCCAGAGAAGCTGTGGCTGCCCCTGAATCCCTGGAAGTGTCCTAGACCAGGCTGGATGGGGCTTGGAGCAACCTGGGACAGTGGAAGATGTAGATCCAGATGATCTTTAAGGTCCCTCCCAATCCAAACCATTCTGGGGTTCTGGGATAATTCCAAAAGGCTTGCTGGAATCACAGACTGCAGATGCAAGCTGAGAAATGGGTCTGAACTATCTGTGTTGCCTTGTGCTGATGAGAACCATGACAAAGTCACGTGTTCAACAAACAGGATGAGCTTTTGGCCCCAGGCTCACAGAATTTACTTATCTGAGGGAAGCTTTACTAGGCAAGGCAAGAAAATTTCCACCTGCAGCCTGCACCACTGTCCTGTCCTCCCCTTCCCCTCCCAGTGTCTCTGCCCCATTAAGTGCAGGGCTGAGGGACAGACCTATTACTCATTTTGGCCTCATCACCCACAGAGCACCATCCCAGCAATGCCAGCCAAGAATTACTGCCTGGATTTACATCTTATATATTCCTGCCTTGGCTTCAGGCCATAAACAAAGACTGGTTTGTATTTAAAGGGATCTCTGAAGACCATTTGGTGCAAAATCACACTCAAGACACAGTCACACCCTGTTTTAATAAATAAGTAGATGGGATTCATTTTCTCATGGAGAAAAGCCAATTCTTTTTTTACAAAGCTCATATTTATAGGAAATATCAGAAGGAACTGTGTTAAGCCTAATTGGTTAGCAATATAGTGAAGCTTAGTTTATTGGTTGGTAAGGGCTATTGTATATGTTTATTAAATTTTCTGTCTGTAGTTATGTTTACATATTTTTTCACTGATTCTCGTAGGACAGATTCATTGTTTATGCAGGTGCAAACTTATTTTTCCTTTTAAGAACAGGTTGTTGTGCTTATTCTCATATTTTTTTATTGGGAACTGACAAGCTGCTTCTAGCTTAGCTAGAGTAGCAGGGCCTAAACTATATTTTATAAGGCTTTTCTTTTCTAATATCTCTACTTGTCTGCAGTTCCAGTGCAGTTCCTTCCAGAGCCTAGGATGAAGGTTGCCTACAAAAAGGAGGAGAAGACAGTAATAATAAATTGACCTACTAGATAAAAGAGCCTAAAATGAAGAAGAAGAAAGAAGAAACCTGCTTTGCACACTTCTAGATGAGACAGGGAAATGGCATCACCCCACAAAAAGGGTGAACACCATCAGATACAACATTTGATGGCAACTAAAGGCCACAGAAAGACTGTCAAAAAGGATGATGAGTCCCAAAAAGTGCCAGATTAAGAGTCTGTCCCTCAATCTACCACAAGCCTTCTAAGCCATGTCTGCCTTAATCTTGTCCAACAGGATATGCTCTTGGCCAGATCAAAATTTTGATCTTTCAGAGATGAAAATATCTTTGTCTCTGCTCTCTGGGAGCAGAACACCTTCCACAGAGATTTCCTTTGGTTTCTGTGGGGTTGCTCAATGAGAAAGTTTCACTCAGTTTGCCAAAGGTGTCCAAGGCTGGCTCAGACCCCACAAAGAAAACACCTGAAAAGAGGGAGAACTTTTACCTGTCGTTCTCCATTCCAGTCTTGTGCAACAGTTTCTCCTTCTAAGCAGCTTTGGTGTGTGATGTGCCCTTAGGAGCAATGCTCTCATTTTCACTGAGAAGGTCTGAGACTCATTCAGGTGTGAAGAACAAATTAAAGGGGTGAGTTTCTGCCTTCTGAAAAGCAAAATGACATCAGCATATACCTGTTCATACGGAACAAAGGGTTCTGATTAAAAATAAAAACAAAAAAAAAAGCAACAAAACAAAACTGCCCTGGAAATGGAATTGTTCCTTCTGCTCAATGCACTGAGGAGATTTGTAATTTCCCATAAGTTTAGGCCACTTTTCAAGTGTTGCATTAAATAATGGAGGCGGTGGGAGGGAGAGTCAGTCCAGCAGAGCTTCATGTCCCTGCTTAGATTTTGATGCAGAGATGATCCATTCCATTTGCAGACTGGAACAGTTTTCTTCAAAGATTAAAGGAGCTTGAAGCAAACAGCAGCATCAAAAGTCAGGCAAAGGTGATTTAAAATGGGCTGGATCAGGAAGCTCTGAAGACTCTGGTAGCTCTGAAGAAACAGAAAAAAGGATCAATGATTGGGTTTTATTACCTTCATACATATTCTCTGTGATTTTTAGCAGACTGATTAGCTCCAGCCCTTGAAAGGTGTATAAGTACTTGCTTCCTGTTGGAATGCATTAAAGCCAAGAGGAATTAGATGCAGGTACATTGCCACGAGACTGATTCATGTAGCAGCATCTTAATATTTCAGTGTTAAATCTAAGTCAGTCTTATATTTCATTTTAGTTCTTGAAGATGAATAACTCCACACAGAAGGATGGACCAGGGGCCAACAGGTTGGAGAGTAACTTGGCAGGAAATTCCCTTGGAGCCCTTGGGGATGAGGAGCTGACCATGAGCCTGATTGTGTCCATGTGGAAAAAAAAAAAAAAAGACCACCAGCATCTTGGGCTGCTCTGGGAGAACCAGCAGGTCAAGGGAGACGATCCTTCTCTGATTCCCAGAACAGTTTGTTTGGAAAGGACCTGAAAGATCATCTCATTTTCCCCCTTGCCATGGGACACCTTCCACCATCCCAGGTTGCTCCAAGCCCCATCCAGCCTGGCCTTGGACACTTCCAGGGATCCAGGGGCAGCCACAGCTTCTCTGGGCACCCTGTGTCAGGGTTTCACCACCCTCACAAGGAGGAATTTTTTTTCCCAGTATCTGACCTAAATTCCCCTAAATTTCTTTTAATTTCTACCCATTATTCTTTGTCCTATCACTGCAAAATGTATTTTGCCATTTGATAAAGGATGAAAGCCACTCACTTTTTGCTCCCCGTTAACGGACACTTTTGGCATAGGAAACACACAGGAAATAGTGTAATAATTCATAATGGGAACTTTTGTAATCCAAAATAAAACTGGGAAGTTTAAAAAATGAGGTGCAGTTCCCTGCATTCTCTTTGGCTGGCTGACAACACCACCAGGCCATATTTCATGCACTATATTGGTTATGATGTTTTACCACTCTGAAACAAATAACCTCAACAGGCGAAAGAAAAAATATGTCACATCTTCAAAAAGAAAAATAAAAAATGTTTTAAAACCCCTCAAAATACAAAGGAAAGAAAGTTTATTTAAAAATCTCTCTCCCCAGAAAAAAATCCTACCCACAAGCAATACTGAAATTAGCAGTGAAAGAAATGCTTAGAAAATGGACTTTAATTAATTTTACATTAATTCAGCCAACTCAAAAACTGTATATTCTGGCCATTTTAAATCTCTGTTCCTGTGTGGTCAGAGAAAAGGAAGAAACAGCCCTTCAAAAGCCAAGGTTGTCCATTTTGAAGGATGAAATAATTTCTATTACATTTCTAGCCATTTTGTTTGTTATTAAAATTTTCCAATCAATGTCTCACAATGCTTGGCTTCATGGAATTTGAGTAAATATATATAAAAAAAAATTATCTGAATCTAAAATTTTCCTACTTATTCTGAAAAACTGTATTGTGTTGTTCAGATCATCTAAAGAAAGAAAGGAACAAGGTAGAACTTTCTCCAGACACACACCTGAATAAATAAATACTCAACCAGAGGACAATCTTTACTTTTTCCATCAAAACCAGGTGCTGACATCCATGGAAATGATCCAGTAAAATACTTTTCCTAAAAAAAAACCAACAAAAACCTTGACTCAAGGCCAAACCTTTCATGGAGCTACACAGACTTGAGAAGTGAAAGGCAAGAAGAAAAAGGTAAATTTTGGATCAAGGGCTCCTCCAATGTCAAAATATTTATGTTTCATTCTAACTGTTACCTTTTGGTCCTCTTTTAAAAGATATAAACTGTATATATTCTATACACATTGTGTATTTTTTTTATACCTGACATTAAATAAAAAATGTTTTGAACATTGCAATAATTGAAAATGTCATAAAGTTCTTGTTGCATTTAAAACCTAAAATTGCATTTTTTTTCTTGCTCAAAAACCATTTTACTCCTAGATGTTCCAAAAAAATAAAAGAGGTTTCTGCTTCCACCTAATAAAATCTCAATTGTGACTTAAGTGTGTGAAGTACAGAGCACTCTAAAACACAGACAAAAATGGTTTTTCATTCCATCCCTGCTTGAGTGCTCTTTATTTTTAGCCACTGCAGAGCCTTTTCCACATCCCAACAAGCACTAAAAGCAGCTGTGATAGAAGACAGGCTGAAGACAATTTAACCTGAAATTATGTGTAGCTGTCTCACAGTCTTACCATTGGTTCTCTAAGAATCTGTTTCTTTTAATACTTATAGAAGTAGTGACTTGTAGAGCTAGGAAAGAAAAAAAAAAAAAAAAAGGTGTAGAAACTTCTTTTTGAAAAAGAACACCCAAAAGTCATTATTTTTGTATTCTAATTAGAATTTAAATTAATCTATTAAAGAAATAAAAAACTAAAATATTTCCTGTGTTATTATTTCAACACCTACATTTCCCTTTATTTTTAAATTTGGAAGTTCTTACTCTATCTTATTAAACACAAATTTTTGAATACTTTATATTCCAGAACACAGCAATTAAACAAAAGAAAAACAAGTTTCAACTGCACTTTTTCAGCAGCTGATGAGGTACAAAGTGAAAAATATTTCCAAAAAACACAGCTTGCATTTAGATATGGCCCTCTAAATTCCATTATTGCATTTTCCAGGGTAAATTTGCTTTATTAGTATTTCTGCCACAAAGCAGGGCAGAAATCTCAGACAAATTGTTCCTCTCACTTTTGGTGTTCTAAACAAAGGTTTGGAAGTTTTTGGTGGCGCAGGATGGAATTTGTTGATTCTGGACTCGGTTTTGTGCAGAGCCCAACAGGAGTGGGAGGCCAGGGTTGGGGAGTAGGGACAGGAGGAGAGGGAATGGACTCAGGCTGGGCCAGGGGAGGCTCAGGTTGGACACCAGGAGGAATTTCCCCATGGAAAAGGTGCTCAGGGATCGGCAGGGGCTGCCCAGGGAGGTTTGGAATCCCCATCCCTGGAGGTGTCCAAGGAATTCCTGGACATGGCACTCCATGCTCTGGGCTGGGGACAGGGTGGGGATCAGGCACAGCTTGGACTTGGTGGTCTTGGAGGATTTTCCCAACCTCAGTGATTCAGTGATTCCATATTTGAGCCATCAGTGAAGGTGGGGAGAGGCAGAGATGGTTTGGAGAGCCACTGAAATGGAATTACAGAGGGCTTTTTGCAGGTGTTCTGTTCATGCTCATGAGGACACAGAGTAGTGACACTCCAGAGCTCTGTCTCTACAAGGGCACATTTCATTCCTTGATTCACATGTTTATAGGCTGGAAATAAAACTATTGGAATGCTCAAATCTTTCTGGGATAGCACTGAAGGATTGCATTGGATGAAGGGCAGCAGAACTAGACAGGATTGACATCCGTAACTGCTTGGAGCCCATTCTCTGGAGCTGAGTTTATCTTGCCAACAGTTTCTGGATGCTTTCCTGAAGGGGGTTTGCTGTTTTGTTGGGCAGGGAGCCCAGGAGCCTGTGTAGATGTGTCTGTGACACAGATCCACAAAGAAGCAAGGACAAGTTGAGTGTCAATCATTCCAGACAATCTCCTGTGAGTCCCCTAAAATCAATCCTCAAGGAAGAATTGAATGGGAAGGCTGCAGGATATATGACAACATAACAACCACTGAAAAGCCTTGTTATTTGCTGTGGGTGTCTGAAATGATCCTAAATCACAGCTCTAATCACTGCACAGAGGAAAGATTTACTGCAGTGGGACAGTGCCTATATTAAGTCACTGAAAGAGGATCCTAATTTCTTTTGGATTCTCTTTACAGGGCATAGAACTTAAAATTTATTAGCAACTTACAACTTTTCAGCTTAATGACCTTCCTGGAAGCTCAGGACACTGAACAGCCCCCAGAAATGCCTTTGGGACTGTACTGGAAATGCTGGATTTTTGAAAGTCCTGGTAGGTTTTTTTCTGGGAAAGGAATGTTCCTCTGAATGGCTGTGGCTCCCTGGGAACTGGTAAGGAACTCAGTTCCAGGAAGTAAATCAAATCTAACCTGGTGTTGTGAATAATTTATTTCTGCAGCCAGCATTTATTGTGGTGAATTCGGTGGAAAGAATCCATGAGGGATTTCTGCAATGACTCAGGGGAACGAAACACAAAAGTCATGAATCCCTGTTAACTTGACCCCATTATGATGGTAGCCAGCCTCTGTTCTTGTCTGTCCCAATGGAGGTGTTAAGAAATTAAGGCTTCAAAGGAATTAAGACTTCTAGGGAACAAGATATCCTTCCTCTCCCCTTCACAGTGAAAACCCCATGTGCTGAATTTTTTTTGGAGCAGCATAATTTTTTTTTTTCATGGTTGCTAATATGAGCTTAAAATATGGAAATGTGCTGAAAGCGGGGTTGATAATTCAGTGATGTTTTAGTTATCTTTAAGCAGCACTTGCACAGAGTCAAGGTCTTTTCTCTTCTGATTCCAACTGGTTATTCCAGACCCTACGGCATCATGCTCAGCATACAAACTAGCAGGAAATTTGGCCAGGGATGGCTGCTTGGGAGCTGATTGGGCATTGCTTGTTGGTGATGAAGAATTGTTTTTCATTTGCATCATTTTTTCTGCAGGTTTATTGTGCTCTCTCTTTAAAAAAAAAAAATTACTCCCCTCTTCATTATATTATATTTAGGGTATGATTACAGTTATTGTCGCTATGGTTATTGCTATTATTGCTCTTGTTTCTGTCACAATTATTATTTTATTTCAGTTATTAAACTGTTCTTATCTCAACCTGAGTGAGTTTTCTCACTTTTACCCTCCCATTTATTTTCCCTACATCCTGTTTGGAGCAGAGAGGAAGAGAACAGCTGTGTGGCGTTGAGTTCCTGGCTGGGTTTAAACCCCAACACTCCTCTACAGCTGGATCTAGATAATTCCAGAGAGATGAAAGCTCACTCAACGAACCACAATTCCCAGCACAAATGCTTGAGATATTCCTTGAGATAAAAATAAAGGAAATTTAGGAGTGAACGAGGGATCCAACCCCTCAGCTGTGCAGGTGATTACTGGGTAAGAGTTACTCAGTGTCAGCAGCACTGCAGAATTGACCCTCACAAGAACTCACTGAAAGTGATGGTGCAAAGAAGTGAGAAAGAAGAGAAAAAACTTTGCTGGAGTTTTTAGGACTGGATTCCTCATATTTTGAGGAATCCAGTCCTAAAAACTCCAGCAAAGTTTTTTGAGGGAAGAAAAGTGAGAAGGCTAAAGAAACTCTGGAGGAAACATGGACAAGACTTTTCTTTCTGTCGAAGTCAAGGTTTGAAGTGCATCACCAAATCCGTTTGAAGAATGCTTAGAAGACACTGAAATGCTGGACTTGGGAAGCCACCACTGAAATTTAGTTTTGCTTTAATAGAAGAGGATCTCTTTTCAACATTTTTGATTTGAGAGCTTGTTCAAGGACTTTGAGTGCTGAGAGTCATCAATCTACCAACACTATAATCCAATTTTATTTAAAAAAATCCAGTAATTGTAATTTTGTTCTTCACTGCAAAAAAAGGCAATAAAGAAATTGAATATTAGAACATCAGTGGACGCTCGATTCTTGACCTCTAACTTCCTTTTCTTATTAACTATGTGAAAAATTATTTTGCTTTGTGAAGAATGTGAATACTCAAGAGACTGCCCTGAAGAGTTATTACCTTCCCAGAGCAGAGAGTATTATTTGTTGCTTTCCTTAAAGACAAACAAACAAAGCAAACAAAGAAGTAAACAAATAAACTTGAGGTCTTTTGGAACAAAAAACCCCCCATGTTTAAGGGTATGAGGGTTAAGGGTATAAGTGATGTGTGAAATACCTTTTTCACCATGGTGGGTCCTCATAAATCAAGATGAGTTTCGGGGGAACCAGGTGAGTCTAACCAGCTTCAGGATTAAAAGTCCTGACTGCAAAGTTTATTTTATGCCTTTGGATGGATAATAACTATTCCTTATTTTGAGTTCAGGGGAGGTGATAGTGCTGTTCCATATGCTGATGGGAGTTTGAAAGGCGTTTTGGTGTTTACGAGATGGGAACCCCAGGAAAACTAAAAGGTAGGATGGGATGCAGAGAAAAGGATTTTCGGGGGAATCAGCCCCAACAGGCTCAGTGAAATGAGCTGAGAGGTCAGTGGGGTAAGGGGAGAGAGAGAGAGAAATAATATTGGAGTTACTAGAAGATAATCCATTACCCTTAAGATTTTGAGGTGAGGGAAATGGGGATGCAAATATGAAAGAAGAAGAGAAGGAAGCCTTAGGAAAAAGGGTTGGGAAGCTGGGTGATGTGTGTAGATCTGCTGAGGGACATCCCCATAAAGATCATTCCCATCTGACATGGCAAGTTTGGATTTTGAGGTGGGGAGACGCACATTTGTAGATTTGGCTAAAACTCCCCAATCTTGTGTTTGCTCCTTCAGACCTCAGAGTCTGTCTGGATTTGAGCACTGACCCCAACATCCAATCCATGCTTCCATCACTTCCTTTGCATCAATCCATCTTCAGCAAGCCTGGTGTCTCTTTTTGGAGGAAAATCCCTGGGCATTTCAGTCAAACTGGGGCTTGTGATCCCCTCGAGGAGGACTCTGAGCAGAATTAGGTCATCCCAGATGATCCCAGGCTCCTGAGAATCTGGAACTCTCCCCTCATGGCACTTCTTTCAATCCAAACCACGTTTGCTTATGTTGTGGTAGAACTCTGATGTTCCAACCTGATGAAAATCAAAGAGGTGTGTGCAGCTGAGTTATTGTCTGTGCCCAAAGGCAGCTCCTCAGAGATTTAATTTTCCATTTGTATTCCCGCTATTTAGCAAGTTGTATTTGCCTCGTTATAATTGCAGAGCTTGAGTAAATAAGCAGAAAGCAGAAGGCTTTGCTAAGTCCCTCTGCTTGAGAGATTGTGGAGGGGAATTCATTTATTTCTAACACGGAGGCGTCCAGACAATTTCACCGTGTCTTGTTCCAATTATGAAAGTAAAATGAGAACTAAAGCCACATTTACTCAGAAACTGGAGATATCCACACTAATTTTGGTTAATTCTGTCAAGTGCCTTTTGACAGCCAGAGAAATTACTGCAGGTTGTTTGCTTTTTCTCTGGATGACTTTCAGCTCTCTTTAAAGATGTTGTGCTGTTTATTTGGATAAAATTCTCAATTTGTTTGGATATGGAGTAGTTCTCAGCTCTTCAGGCTGGGCCGTGGCACAGGATCAAGGCTCAGGTGTGATGATCCAAATAATTTACTTGTTTTTATACTCCTTGGAATGATTTATCTGCTGTGCCCACCCATGTCCCACAGCAAAAGAGGGTTGGATATCAGCATCCTATTGCCAGGGAAGCGGTGGAGAGGAGAATATTTGGTAGGAAAAAAAAAAAAAAAAGCAGCAAAAAAAAAGCTGGAACCTACAGACAAATTCTTTTTTTCTTTTATCCTCCCAGATTTCATAGACTCCTGAATCCTTTCCTGAGAAAGTGCATCTGGGGTGTCCCCTTGTAGAAACCAAAGAATTTATTTTCTCTCTGAGATCAAGAGATAAAGAATAGGATATTGGTCCAATATATTTTGCCCATGCTTAATTGGAAAATGAAAGATTAGTAAGCAAAATTCATTAGGTTTGATCTTTTATAAGAGGCAAAGTAGTCGATATATTTAGCACATCTTTAGCACATTTAATTTTGTAATTAATTTCTGTATCTCATGAGGGCATTTATTCATTGATCATCTTTGCAATACCTACACTTTGTTCTACCTTTTTTAACCAAGAATACAACATTTATTAAAAAAACTGTTACTTCCATGACTCAAACGTTTTTTGGATGGCAAAGAGACATGAACAATAAATAAACAGGGGGATGCACTGAGAGAAGTCCTGCAGGGTATTCTATGATCCTATGAGAACTTTTTACCACATTAAACAGGATAATGAATCCACAGGTAATTGAGAAGTGACTGCAGAATAATTTGGCTGAAATTGCAGGGCTTGTGGTTATAAATTTCTATTAATTTTCTTCTAATCAAGGGGATGGTGTTCTACATTACAAAAAAAAAGGAATAAAACAGAATTAGAGTCTGGTTGTCATCTTGAGTGAGAGGATATAAATATTAAAATTGATAGTATTAATTCCTAGTTTATTTTGCTTTATTTGGATATGTGCTTGCCTTTAGGTGGATCAAAGTTGAAATATATTATGAAACAAAAAGAAAAAAGTCTGGTTTGTGTAGAATGAGAGAAATATCTTTGAAGAAGTGTTTGTAGCTGGCAGAGTTAACTCCACTTACTCAAACTTGCTGATGATGCAATCTTCATCCATCTAAGTTTGGCGGGGGTGAGAAAAAAAGGACAGATCAATGTTCTTTACAAGTGCTTTGTTTTGTTTAGGAGCGACAACATTCATTAGTGCTCCCCTCATAAATCACTCCACACATTAACAGAGCACGACCAAATTGCTTCTCATTCTCTCTGAGAATCATTAGTAACTCTCCAAACCTGGGATAATTACCACTCAGGTTTTTTTTTAAACAACACCTGTGTCACTGTTAAAGCTTTATAGAAACTCAGTTTTGAAAAAAAAAAAAAAATAAAAAACCAACTGTTCAAGTCTCATTTGCATATAGTTCCCATAAATTTGTTCCCCAAGAATTCAATTGGAATAAAAGAAAATGTCTCAAATTGAAAAGTTTTATTGGAGCTCTCCTTGATATTGTCAGAGTAATAACCCCATCTACAGTGTTATACATTCCTCAATAATAAAGGTTTCTTCCAGCCTTCCTGCCTTTTAAGTTTTGCAGGGGAAAGAAACTTTTCTGCCTTCAAGCTCTCTTAGCTTTTACATTTCTCCCCCTAAATCTGGCTTCTGTTTCTAAAAAGGTGGGAAAATCCCTTTGGATACTGAGCTCACACAAAGGAATATAAATTTACAGTTGATTTAGAAACTACACCAATCACGAGGTCACCCAGATTTCTGGCTGATTTAGATTGATTGAATTTTGATTTACATTCTACTCGTAGGTTACTCTGGGGTGTACCTCCACACCAGCAGTGTAAAGTGTTTGTATCCTTATGTTCAACTCTCCACACCCAAAAGGAATCTGGTTGGAAAAGGAACATGGAAAACAGGAAAGTTGTGGCATCAGCTGGAATAAAACTGATTAAGGAAAAAATCTGCACAAGCAATGGGAAAGGCAGAAAGCTTTGGCCACAGGGTCTGAGTAACTGCTGGAATCAGGATGAGGAAAGAAGATGAACAAATTTCATCATAGCTGATTTCAGCATCATTTTATCTGCTATTCCAAAGGTTTATGAAATAAACTTTATTTAAAGTTTATTTTAACCCCATCAATTTTATTTCAAAGGGGTGATGTAAAAAGGTTAATTCTGAATCCAGGGACTTTTCTTTAAGGATTTCTCACCAAACACACACCTAAAATCAACCCCCCCACACACATTTTTACAAAAAAATCCCCACCTCTTTTATTTTGTTTTCTCTTTCTCAGCTGTTAGAAACAAACCACAGAAAGCATTCTTTCCATTCTAATGGCTTTTCACCTCTTACATTGTGATGGGAAATTCATACTGATGTGCCTGACCTATAAAAAATCCCTCAGAAAGCCTTGATCAATATCTGGGAGATGTTTTGAAACACTCGGATGAAAGGCACTATAAAATTAGAAGTGTTTTCCTTACTTGCACTCTGACACTAATATTTACCTTTAAGCTTGGGGTTTTGGCAGGGTTTTCAGTCTCTGTTCCCATTTAAGGAAAGTAATTCTGCACAGCTTTCTAGGGGGGAAGAAACAGAGGGAATATTCTCCATTTCTTGTCCTTGTGAGTTAGACTTTGTTCCCTGTTGACATCTTAACCTACTCAAGACACTCAAAGAGAAATAACGAATGCATCAGAATAAAATTTGGTATGGTACCATGTCATTAAACTAATTGAAAAGTGGAAGAAATAATAAATAATAACGTGGGGAGAAAAAACTTGATGTTTAAATGGTCTGAAGAACCTGTCACTAAATATTTCTTTTCCCTTTCAACCCACCCACAATGAAAGAAAAAAGATATTTTACAGACACACACAATGAACCAAGTGCAGCTAAGACCTGGAATATTTCACAATCTCACATCATCCTTGAGAATAAGGAAGAAATTGTTGTAGTAGGGAGAACAAATAGTTCAGTAAGTCTTTCAGATTTCTGCCAGGGCTTTCTTAGGAATTATTTCACTCCCCTGTGCTCCAGCTTTTCTGTCTCAACAGCAGAGGAATCAGCCTTCAGCCTCCTAGAGATGGTTTTAGGAGGGTGATTTAGCCACAGGGTTTTTTTAATACAATTTTTTTTCCTGGCTCATTATTTCAACACATTTTAATGTTTCTCCTCTGAATGCTGTGTTTTAGCTGGAATAACCTTGCACCAGTTTGCAGTTCAATATGGGTTTAGTTACACTGGGTTTCAATCTGTTTGAAGTGTGCACATGGGTTTATCAGGATTCACAATTCATCTGAGGGAGACAGGATGAACTCCTTGGTGGTTGAGCATGACTGTCACAGTCAAATTTAATCTTGTCTAAGCTCTCCTGGTTTTGTCCTCGACTTTGTCACACGGGCTGTGTGAAGATCAACCTCTCCCCCACTAATCTGCCATTTCACAGGCATGCTTTGCCAAATCCTGTTGCTCTCCCACACCTCAAAAATCTCTAAATTCCATCCAGCAGTAATGCTCCACTAAGCCCAGATGCAGCTGTTGGCTGTCCCTCATCACTGCTGGTTCTTTGCTAATCTTTAATTTACTCAGCTCTCACAGCCCGTTCAGAGAACTTCTGATAAAGCATTGCAGCATCATTTCTCCCTATCTGGTTTGCCAAGCCAGGACTGATCAAACCCTTCTGTGCTGGGTTTGATTTCATTCAAGCCTCCTTCTTTCACCTTTGGTTCGGAATTCCAATCACACCACATGAACCCCCTCACCTCACAGCTTTTCTCTGACTCCATTCCCCCTATATTTCTCCTTTTTTCCCCTCTCTCTGCCTACAGGCTCCTCAAATCCTGGAATTAAATGGATCTGGGAGGGGAGAGAGAAGTGGTGAGGAAAGGGATTGAGCAACCAGCTCCAGGGTACGAGTGTGCTGCACACTAAATAATGCCAATACCCTTAAATCCACCATTAGAATAATGAACCACAGAACCACAGAACCCTGGGATGGATTGGGTTGGAAGGGACATTAAAGCTCATTCAGTTCCACCCTGGGGACTTCCACCATCCCAGGTTGCTCCAAGCCCCATCCAGCCTGGCCTTGGACACTTCCAGGGATCCAGGTGCAGCCACAGCTTCTCTGGGGAATCTCTGCCATCACTGTCACAAGGAACAATTTCTTCCTCTTGTGTAATCTAATTTTCCCCTCTTTCAGTCTGAACTATGTTTTTTTTCCTCAGGTAACTCCATTTTCCTCATCAGACCCACAACTAATAGACAATAAAGCCCCAATCAAATCCATATTTTTCTTGGAGTTTATGAGCCAGCCTCTCTGTAGGGTTCGAGCTGGCCCCAAACTAACACTGCCCAGTTCTGAATCTCTTTATCTTCTCTGCCCAGAAAGGGAAAGAAAAGGGAGTTTTACCCTCAGCAAAGAAAGACAGAGAGAGAAAGTTCGAATCCTGGCTGAAAGGAACTGATAAAGCATTCATAAAAAAAATTCAGCGTGGTAATCCAGCCTCATAGACATGACAAATACCAAAGGAATTGGACTGATGTGGTCCATGGCAAACAGGCCAGACAAGCTGAATGTTCTGCCTCTGGGAGGTCTCCCACAGCAGTAAAAGTTTTTCAAAACTCCAAAGTGTGCAAACAAATAAGATTTTTTTTTTTTTTCCTGGAATCCAGGAGTCAGGGATGCAGTTATGGGGATGATCAGAGCAGTTGCAGCTATGGGAAAAACTTTCGGAGGGATGGTGAACACATTTTGAGGTTTTTTTAGGACATAATGCAAAGGGAGAATCTCTCTAAGCAGATGAACAGAAATATTTCTCTTGTGGCAGTGATTTTATTGGGGAGATCTCTTGAGGGAGAGATGGCTTTCAGTGAGAAACTCAAAAACATGAAGGCAGATCTGCTCCCACCCTTATTGCCAGCAAATTCCCTCTGCCACATTTATTCTGTGGATGAAATGAGGCGCTCTTCATGGTGCTGGCAAAAGCCACAAGCCAGGACACTGGGCAGCATGGGACATTGTAATTTTATCTGTTTCTGTTTGTGATCTCACATGTCTGAAGCAAAGGAGCTGTGTCACCTTTCCCTGTCACACCAACCCAGGCTTCAGTGCATGCATCGCAGCAGGGCAGGTTTCTTTGTCACAGGCAGAAAATACCCAGGACACCTCAAATGCTAATTGCCAAGCTTGAATTGAAGCTAATAAACTGAGAGGAAAAGGAAAAAACGTTAATAAATTAAGAGGTTAGGTAGCAACACCACGGCACTGAGCTTGCAATAACGAATCCCTCACCACTGGATGTGAGAGAAGGAGCCACAGACTGAAACCACAGAAGGAAATAATAAAACAAGCCAGAGAGCTTTATCTGGACTTTAAAACAAGTAAAATATCATTGCTAACATATTGAGGACTAAATTCAGTTCCTCCTCCCAAATGGATGTGGTCACCTCATCCTTTCAGCTCCAGGACTGGGCTGCTCCTGAGGTCAGGAGTGGATATTCCTTGGGATTTAGGTGTTTTGGATGGGGCAGAGCCCTCCCAGGAAGAGGAATGAAGCAATAAAACCTTTGGCTGTCACTGGCTTTGCTCAAGCCAACCCTGGAACCAAATTCTGGAACATAACATCGTTCAGTTTGCAGGTCTAGCATGAGTAAAACAAATAAATATCTAAATTTTCCCTCTGCACATGGGCAATCTTACCCAGTGTATCACACAGATGTTTCTGCTTTGCCTCCATCAGTCATGTTACTTGCAATTGATTCCCTAATTAGTCTATGCCAGCTCAAAAGTGGGTTTTGTGCTGCATTTCTCAGTCATATTTGTTTTCACATGGAAGAGGAGACTGATTGTGCTCATCCCACAAGTTACTGCACAGGATATTTCACTTTGGATTCAGTGTTTGGACCATATGATAAAAATGGTCCCTCATGGAAACACTAGAAAAAAAAATGTTGACATGGCCTTGCATAGTTGTTTGATTTTCAGGATAATTTTTTAATAATTATATATTTGTAATGTGGTATTTGTGAGGAACATCAGTGAATATGTCCTTGAGTTAAATGGACACTTGATTTTTTGTCACCCAATATGTTTTCTTTTGACGCATTAGGATGCAGAACAGCATGATTAATGGCACATCAATAAATAGATTACCTCGGTTTGGAAGAATAAGAAGAAAAAATGAATAAATGCATGCAATATTTGGCAGTATAATAAGAACCAGTATTTAAATAGCTGGGTATAATCAGGCACAAGCTCTGCTTTCAGATGAACACTGTGTTCTTTCCTCTGGTGTGTAAAAAATAAAGTGGTAAAAGAAAACCTCTCACTTTCAACATTTCTGGATGCCTTGTGGTCTGTGTTATATTAAGAACTAAACTGAGCTACTCTATTAAAAAAATGATTAAAGTACAAAACTAAAATTATCAAATAAATATAGTTAGTTAATATGAACACTTTTTTCCCCCCTAAGATTCTACAAACAAGAACTTTGAAAATGCCACTTTTTGGATCAGATTGGTGATGAGGAAAGTCTTTATATCTAAAACTTACGACTATTGTTCAGGAGAAAAGCCATTTTGCATAGAACTAACTTGAGAATATTTCACTTTATAGACATGACAGACACAGCACATCACCTGTAGAACCAGTCATGCACTCAACCTCTCTTGGATACCCCTTCTTGGGTAATAAAAATTACACCTTGGGGGTGCTTTATCCTCTCCTTAAACAGCAAAGGATGGCTGGGGTGACATGAAAACCTGGATGGGTCCTTGCAATCATCTGTGCTTTCAATCCAACAAGGTAAGGAGTGGCAAACTACACTGAGTTGTGAATTTAATTTCTCTTCCTTCATTTTGTGCAGGATATTATCAAAGATGTGGTAAGAAAATAAAATGTGTTTGGGGAAAGTCTCTCACTCCAACATTTTTCTGCTGTTGAGATGCACCTGCCAGCTCAAACTCACCTGGAAAATGCAGACCTCCACCTTTCCCCTTGCACATTTAAAACTAAAGCAGAACAAACAGTGAAACTTGCTGAAAGAAGCAGCTGAGGATCTGTGGCGTGCACTGTCAGATGATTTGGAGATGATTTGAAGGCCAAGAGCAATCCTTTTCAAAGTCAGCAGTAGGACAGCTCTGTTACATAAGGTGCAAAATGCCTGGAATAGCACTGCCACGAGCACTCTGTGAGACTGGGGCACGGAAAAAGCTATATAAAGACAAGGCATTATTTATTCACCGTGTTGATTCCGCTTGATTTTGCCTCAATTCCTTTCCAAAATTAGGACAAGGAGGTGAGTGCATGAACAAAGCAAGCCAAGCCATCCACTCTGAAGTCTTTTAGAGGAAGCTGTTTTGCTCTCCTGCCAAGAGAGCAGTGATTTGTGTTTGTTCTTCATTCTGTGGACAGTTTTAAGGAGACAGGTGTTAGATTCTAGTGCTGAGATGGGTGTAGGTTTACTGATTGTCCTTGCACGGGTATAAATTCCACTAAAAATCGCAGATATTCTGCTCATAGAAAGCTGAAGATGATTAAACCTACTGAAGGGCTAATAAAAATTTGCCCTGACTGGGTCTGATCTGCAATACAAGCCCAGGATATCTGCACAGGGAATACTGCAGGAACATCACACCACAACAATTTACTAAGCTCAGTAATCTTAGCCAACATTTCTGCAGGGAAGTGACCCCCTTTCCCCTCATTGAGAGTTTGCCACTTAAAGAACTTTATACTCACCTTTATTTTTATTTATGCTGTCCTTTATTACACTCTCCTCACTCTTCCTCTGCTTGTATTTTGGGCATCATCACAAATTCATGCTCATGATCAGTGCACCTATGAAAACCTCTCATCTTTAAGAGCTAGATTGAGGCAGTTTGAGATGAAAGACATGGCAATCACAGCAGGATATTTCATAATACCTCGAAAGAAAAGAGAGCTGCATTTCCCCTCTCAGCCTCAAACACTCTCGTTCAGTCTGAGATCCCTGATTCTTCACTTTCCTCTGCCTCAGGTTTTCATAGGTGAACTGATCATGACCATGAGAAAAACCATCCCAAACACAAAACCATCCCACAAAAATGGGGGTTAGTTACAGGCCTCCAGAACCTATGCTGCCTTTGAAAAAAGCAAATTCAAGCCTTCATTTCTGAGCAGCTGCTGGGAAGTAGAAACTTCTGCAGGTAAATTGTTCTTAAGGTCTTTCCAGGGGTCCCAGCAGAGTGTCAGAGAAACAGCACAGAGAAAAACAAGGTCAGTGCCTGCGGCTCACAAGATTCAAAGCAGGGAAAAGATAGAAAAAATTAAAAAATTAAGAAGAGAGGCCTGGCCCAGTATAAAGCTTTGTGTGGAATTCAGGAATGAAAGGAGAGTTTCCTGTAAATAAATCAACAACAAAAGGAGGGCAGAGGGGAATCTCCATCCTTTACTGGATGTGGGGCTGTGCAGGAATGCACCCCCACACCCAAGCAGGTGCTTCTATATCAGGGAAAGAGTTCCAGGTTACCTTGGAACATGTAAGGAAGTTAAACCAGAACTTTCACAGCCTTCCATAGTAATTGACTCAGGGCCAGCACAGGGGCACGGACTGGGCTTTAGCAATGGTTTTCAAATCCTGCAGCTGCTTCTGTTGGCATTTTGAAAATAGAACCCTCCTAGGTCAGTCAGTGTTTAAGGATGAGCTCAGAGGTGCTCTGGGCTTTTTTGGGGTGTTGTAGCAAGGTGTCAGGCTTCTCTGACACCTGTGCTCAGCTTTTCCTTTTATTTCTGTACAGTTTGTTATTTTGCTTTCATTGAAACTTATTGTTTTACAGAACACCCCTGAAGAGCTGCCTTGCTTTAACTGAGCCATTTGAAAAGTGCTGGACGTCCTCAGAGATTTGATAAATCTTCAGGTATCTTATTCCATTCTGGCCACGAGCAAGATTTTATCAGGGCTGAACATGAGCCAGGAGTTCGAGCAGGACAAGGACACCAGGACTGTGCCAGCAAGTGTGGCAGCAGCACCAGGGCAGGGATTGTCCCTCTGTGTCCCACTGCTGAGGTCACACCTCAAATCCTGGGGTCAGTTTTGGGCCCTTCATGACAAGAGAGGCATCAAGAAAGAAAACTGCACTGAGAGACACTTGAGAGCAGGAGTTCAAGTGAATTGATAGGAATTAGGCTCCTTAGCCTAAATATTATTAGTTTTCTACCTCACACCGTGAAAAGGGAAAAGAGTTAATGTGTATTTAAGGTTTCTCCAGCAAAAAAAATCTCAACTTCAAGAGTAGTCAAACATGATGCAGACACAGAAACAAAGCACAACATAAACTGGAAGATGAATTTCTGTGGACATCACTCAGAGCTGGTGTTAAAGTTTTGGTTTTTTTTTTCTTTTAGCTCATTTTTAGCCACCCCCTGTTGAGAGGGAGTTGATGATCTTGGTGAGATCATTTTGCTGAGCTGAAGACCTCCCGTGTCTGTTCCCCACATTTTGCTGCTGTGTCAGCCTGGCAGCACAGGAATTCCTGAGGGTGAACAATGGCTTTGACCTCAGTGTGGTCATGGGAAATATGTCAAATGTATTGATCCAGCTGCTCTCCTGTTACAGTCCAAGCCAGCCCTGGCAAGTGTTTTCAGCTGCAGCAATTGACAGTACAGTGTGTTCTAGCAGCAGACAGGAGCTTTACCTGAGGTGATGCCTCAATGCCCATCCTGTGCAATCAATACTAGGCTAATCTGGGTTTTAGCAGAGTCCACAGAGTTTGTAGCACATTCTGAGTGCTTCAAATCCATCAGTAAACAAAGACACGAAGCCCTCAAAGGGGAACAGAGTGGTGGGAATGATCCTTGGAAAAAAACATGAAATTATGGAATGGTTTGTGTTGGAAGGGACATTAAAACTCATTTTATTCCATCGCCTTCATGGGCAAGGAAACCTTCCACCATCCCAGGGTGCTCCAAACTCCATCCAGCCTGGCCTTGGACAATTCCAGGGATCCAGGGGCAGCCACAGCTGCTCTGGGCAACCTGTGCCAGGGCCTCCCCACCCTCACAGGGAACAGTTTCTCCTTAACTTCCAGTCTAAACCTCCTCTCTTTAAGTTTAAAGCCATTTCCCCATGTCCTGTCACGACATTTAAGCTTTTAAATCCTAATTCTAAAATTTGAACTAAAAGTTATTCAAATCCCACCGGCGAGATAATTTACATTTACATGTCAAAATGGAAAGAAGGAGAGGAAGAATTACCTGACAGATAGAAATATCTTGTTAAGCTGCAGCAGAGTCAGAAAAGAATGAAAATGCAGAAGAAGCATATTAGTGAAACAGATTGCTTAACCTGGGAGAAACTCCTTAACATCACAATAAAATATCACATATATTCTCCTTCAACTGACTTTAATTCTTGGGATTTCAGGGGTACTATCAAAACAAGTTTTACAGTAATACTTCTGGGACTCTGAAGTACTGTAAAATAAATTAAGACAAAGAGGAATGTCAGAGAAATATATATTGCTCCTTTGCTGTCAAGAATTAAAGGCTGTATCGGACCATCTGTCAAGAAGAAAAAATGAACAGACATAAGCACGGCCTACAGTAATGTTATGTGGGAGACAAAACAGCAGATGAAAAGGTCAAAACTCCTCCTCAGCAGTGTTTGCTCAAGAGCAGGCCACTTCCAGCAGGGCTCTCAGGGAGTGAGGCAGCTTGAGCTGCCCTCAGCCCCTCTGCCCATGGGCAAGGACCATCCCCTCCTGGCCTGGGTGACTGAAGCAGCCTTTCCCCTAAATCTGTGATTCTGGCCTGGTCAGGCACTGCAGTCATTCCTGCCTCACCTCCCATTGATTATGAAAGCCTGGAATATTTTCTCTACCATTTTGAGGGAGATAATAAATCTCATCTGGAGATCAGCTGTCTCCTGTGGGAGGGACCCCACAGTGGGGCAGGGAAGGACTCTGGCTCCTCTCCCTAAAAAGTGACAGGAACAACATGGGAATGACCACAATCCCCATTTCCATCTCCCTGCACCTCTGGTAGAGCTGGGAAGGAGAGAGGGTTGGGGGAAAGATGTTTTTAAGGTTTATTTCACTTCTCACTATCCTGCTCTGACTTTGTTGATAATAAATTCAATTGACATCCCTGACTTGGGTCTGCTTTGCCTGTGACTGCAGCTGGCCACTGATGTGTCTCTGTCCTTATCCCAGCTCATGAACATCTTCTCTCCTCTGCCTGCTTGAAGTCTCAGATGGGATTGGCTGCCCATCCAGCCAGTGCAACCCACCACAGTGTTAACAACAAAGAATTAATTTAATTATAACAACAAACTGCACGTTCCAAGGCTCAGGCTTCTGCAGAGGCAGCAAAAAGTCCTGAGATCTCCAAAAGGTCTCATGCAAGGGGTACAACCTCCCCCAGGGGCTGCTTGCCTTGTACAAGGAATGAGCCAGGATGGATCTGCTGCTGTGGGAGGCACTGACAGGGTCTCAGGCACCACTTCTCCTTCTGCAGCAATCCAAAATGTCCTTCTGCTGCAATCCAAAATGTTCCTCTTCAAAAAACCAAAATGTTTCTCTGCTGCAATCCAAAATGTCCTTCTGCAGCGATCCAAAACGTTCTTCTCCAGGAATCCAAAATGTTCTTCTCCAGGAATCCAAAATATTCTTCCACTGCAAACCAAAATGTTCTTCTGCTGCAATCCCAAATGCCCTCCTGCAGCTAAGGTGGCAGGGCAAGTGTAGGAAGTTGCTTTTTCCTCCTGCACATCTTTTTGCAGAGTTCTATCTGCAAATGGGAAATCCATGCCAGCTCTTAGCAGGGGGATGCCTATTCAGATCCTTTCCAGCAGGGAATTCCTGCTGCTCCTGCCATTCCTCACCAGGAGTTCTTTGGAGAAACTGGAGGAAAAATAACTTATTAAAATAATATTCAAAATCAGAAGACCCTGAAGTGTTAATGTCAAATTATAATGTCAGTGTGACACATCTGATGTGTCAACTTTAAGCAAGATGAATATTCTGAAGGAGAAAATCCTCAAAACCCCCGTTCCAAAGCTCAGGATGTACTGTAGATGTTATATCAGCAAGAATCTAGGTTTGCATCATCTGAGATAATTTTCTCCAGTCTTTATCAGCTTGCAAATGTTTTAATTCTTCCTGACACTGATAGAAAGAAATGAATTGTGCCACTGAGGTTGAATTTCACAGCATGAGTAGCAGGGAGCAGGTTACACTGGGAGATCTGTCCCCTTCACAGGAGATAAATAAGTAAGCAGACAAATAAATGAATAAATACAAAGCTTGCAGGTAATTTCATATTTCATTTGAAGGGACACTCAATACCTCTCTTGACGTGACCCTGAGGGAACTTGAATTGCTTGCACACCAGAGCTAGGGCTGCTTTAGCCAGACAAAATGTCATCACAAACTTCTTTGTGCCTAAACCCCTCTCCAGGGCTGCAAATCCCACTCCTCCTTTGCTTTTGGGACTCTAATCACAGTCCCTGTAGCCCAGCAGGGTTGGGGAATCATCGAGTCCCTCTGAGGGCTGAAGATCAGCATCACCATGAGGACCAGGCTGTAGGGGAGGAAAGAGACTTCCTTGTGGCAATTTAAGTGGGATAGCTGGACCTGGAACCTCAAAAACTCCAGCTGCCTCCTCACAGGCTGAATTTGGATGTCTTTGGATATGCAGCAAATATTTTGACCCAAATATCTGTAATTTAATGGGATGTGGCATTGAAAACTAAAGATAAATGGAACTCTCTCCAAACCACTCTGTGGTTGATTTTATTATTTTTCTTTCACTGGATGATGTTCATGTCTGTCCAAACAAAATGCAGTCTCTTCTTTCTCCCAACAGCTAACAAATTCCTCAGGAACAGAAGGTGACATTTTATTTTGGATGAAAACACATATTTGTGTAAGCTCACAAACTGCATGTTACAAAATGGAACTTAAACCTTTATTTAAAAATAGCTTAAATAAACAAACTCTTCCAACAGCAACAAAAGCGATGACATTTTGTTCATTATTTCACTGCTAAGATAAATAATTTCTTTGTGTACTTGTAAGACAACTTTTCAGTGCTGGCACTGAGATCCCAAGGGAGTCACAGAATTTATTTAAGATAACAAGAATGGATTGCATTGAAAGTCCACCAGAAATAAATGAAATTTTGTCAGCTTTTAATCAAAAATTACGTGGCCAGCAGGAGCAGAGAAGTAAGGACACAGCTCCAATTCTGGGGTCTTTTTTGGGCCCCTTGGTACAAGGAGGACATTGAGAGGCTGGAGTTTGTCCAGAGAAGGGATGGAGCTGGGAATGGGGCTGGAGCATCCCTCTGATGAGGCTCAGGGAGCTTCCCAAGCAGGAATTCTTTATCCACCCCCCCAGGAAAGCACAGCAGAGAAATCCTTTGCTCTTCCTGCACTGGTGTCACCCCAGGCTGCATCACTCAGGGGCTGCACCTTCAGCCAACCCCAAAAGCTGCTTTTCCACAGGGAATTTTGCCAGCCCTGATTCCATGCATGCCTGGCTATTCCTCCTCCAGGAGCCGAAGTAGAAAGGCAGATTAAAGCACCACACTCAGCAGGTGTTGCACTTCCACCATGGCACAGCTCTGCCCCTTTCCAGTTTGTCTCAGAGCAGTTCTGCCCAAGGATGGAGTTCCCATTAGGAAAATGTTTTCTACTCAAAGTTCTTCGTTTTATTCCTCACTATAGGAATACAGACATTTACAGGAAACACCACATGGATATTTTTTGTAGGTCTGGGGTCCCTGCTACTAATTTTTACTGATGGGTGAGCAGGAATCACACTCTTCACTCTTGGGTTTACATGGTATGGAATAAGAGATCCTATTTTCACCTTGTCAATTGTATTGTTAAACTTTTATGGGTTTACAAATTGTGTCAAAAAACCCATCCCATCCCTCTGGAAAGCTGTAACCTGTGTTATGACAAAACTAACTAAATAAATTTGGTCAAGAAAGGAATAATTTGTGCTTTCAACAAGCAATTCTCAGTTAACAGTAGTCTGTGATGTCACAATGTCATCCAGAGTGGGTGACCCTGCCATTAAGATACATTCGGCATAGTAACCAACAAAACACACTTTGATCAAGCATTTATAATAATATTCAAAAGTTACATAGTGGAAAATGAACCTACAAAAGCAGAAAGAAAATAGAAATCATTTTAAATGACTGATGTGTTCTTTAATGTGTTTATAAGCACTTTATAAGGAGTTAATTAGGAATGTGTTTGCTTTTAAAAGCAAAATGGTGACAAATCAACAATCTTTCTTCTCCCTTGATCATGCAAAAATTGCCTTGATTAGCAGTTATTTAATCAGAATAAAAGTGGAGAATATCAAGAGCATATTGATATAGATAAAGCAGAAATAGAATATAAATTTGCTCTAAAATTATTTTCTGAAATCCATATTTTTGGATGAAAATGCCTTTTTTTAACAATGTGAATCCAACTACCAATTGGAACAACAACTTTGGGAAATCAGGGACTTCAGGCAAGCAAAAAAAATTGACTTCTGGGCATTTTTGCTTTAATTTGGGGCTTTTTTTCCCCTCATAAACAAGTACTAATTCAACAGGAGTTAATTTAGGAAATACCAGTAACTCTTGCTATGCAGAAAATTAGACTAAATTACTCCCTTTTTTTTTTTTCTTTAATTTAATCATCTGTAAAAAGATTGTGCTACACGCACGCACAGCTTTTGAAATTGCCCAGCACATGAGATAACTGCAATTCAGCCCAAAGAAAGATTCCAGCACTTCCTGAGGCTGGGGAGTGAGAGCTCAGACAGTGCTGTTATCTGTCACCCTCTGGAGCGTCAGATTCCTGCACCCAGCACAAGATCCAGCACGAGTGTGCTTGGGAGCAGAGGGAAAAAATCTGCTGTGACAGATTTACGAGCTGCTCCTCTTCCTCAACTGCATCCCTGGTGACTCAAAGCACTGGGAAGTCTTGGGTTTGTTCGGTGGGTTTCCCAAGATTCAGGTGGTTTAAAGTCCTTTGCCCTCTGGAAAGCCCCAAGCCAGACGCAGAAACAACATGGAGTCCTCAGATGTTCTTTTTCATGGTTTCTCATGTTGTTTATTATTTCTTATCTTTTCTTTCTGCTCTGTGCCTGGCCAAGGTCTTCACAGCACGGGCATCAGGCGAGGACTCCCCCCC
>VZUI01061579.1:0-20293 GCA_013401135.1 Cettia cetti
AAACATGATAACAGTTCTGTAAACATTACTTTGTTTACATGAAATTTCTGACTCCAAGGCTGAAGGCTGGAAAACAAGGTGACAGGTCTTGCTGTGAGGGCCAACGAGCACAGCAGGACCTGTGCTGACAGCACTGGACTAAATACATTACCTAAGAGCTGCATCCTCCAGGTTCACCTTACACATTACTTCTTTTTTTTTTTTTTTTTTTTTTTTTTTTTTTTTTTTTTTTTTTTTTTGGTCCCTCTTTTCCCCTCTCTTTCTCTAATGGTTCTGTTCTAGGTTGAAAACCCCAAGTACAAGCACAGCAAACCCTTAAGAGCGCTCACACATCTCTTTTCTTCCCCTATTTTCATCTTTTGAAATGAAGGAGTATATTGTCAGGTTAACTGACTTTGCAGAGCTCTAATGAGTTAGTCAGAGTTTATTTATGTGGAAAGGATGAATGGTTCCCTACATGTTAATAGCACCATCAGCAGCAAACCCCTCAGCATTAATATTTAATGTCCTTTGTTATGTACATGCCTGGCTGTTATTCAGAGAGGGCTGAGTCAGGGGAGCAGAAGCTGCTGGGAATTGAATAAGCATTATTCGTGGGATTTCTCTGAGTGGAAAATGGAAAGTAGAAAAGACATTGTTTTTATGTGTGGCAGCCCAACTGTCAAGTAACTGCATTTCTAGAGAGTGTATAATACATGCAAGAAACTGCTGCAATGGAACTCTGTCGCTTTTTGCATTACCTGTTTTCTTTATTGCCTAGGTATTAATTGTTAGGTTTATTAACCTTGCACATCCATAGCACAGTCTATCTCCAAATTTTTATCTAGATTTCCTACAAGTTAGGCAACTAAGTACAATAAGGATGTGAATTCTACATCATTACCATTTCTTCTCTTTTATATACATAGACAAATATATCGTCTCTATATAATATTGAACAAACATTAATCTTAAATCTGTTCTTCCCCTGTACCCGCTGTGATACAGCTGCCAGATACAGATGGTTCCATCCTGCTCCTCTGTACAGAACAGATATCAGCAGTGGTTTTCCAGATAGCAGAGCTATGCCTGTTTTTCAATTTAAATTGCCCATAAATGCTCCACTAGCAAAACCTTTCCATATTTCCATGATTACTCTGTAACTATAGCAAATGGCCTAAGCCTGGTGTACAACACTCATTTCATCTGAGTGATTTTTAGGAACACTCTGATAGATGTGGGCATCTAAGGGATAAGAAAATGTGCTATATTGCATTACAGAGAAATTAAATACAAAGCTGTAATTTCAGATGCAAAGGCTCAGGTTTCAGCTTTTTTCTTACTCGTCTGGAAGAGCCTTTATTCTTGAAGCTGTGCTTTCTGGGGAATTTCCTTGAGGGAAGCAGAGGGGCCTCTCCCTCCTTCAATAAAAGGCAGAGAAAAAAGAAGCTTTGGTATTTTCAAACAAAGTCACCTTAGCTGCTTACTCATGTCATTGCTTCTCTCCTACACACAAGGCTGCTTGAAGCTGGATCAGAAGGGACTTTAGGGAGTTTAATGTGCACAGGACAGAAGGCACCACAGGCAGGCTGCTTTCCAGCAGTGCATCTGGAGGGGGAAAGGGATGGGGACCTGTTCTCATAGAGTGCATCCAGAAATCGTGTGGGAAAAGAAAGAATTGCTGATGATCCCAGATCAGGGTTGTAACTTTGTGGTATCATCGACCACCACTGAGGCTCAACGTGAACTGGTTAGTTCATGAACTAACATGAACTGTGAACTGGGCAGAAACTAGGCGTTAAAATGGAGAGAAAGGGGAACATTTCCCTGAGGAGAAGTGAAGGGAGGTGGAGGAGATCAGAGAGAAACATCGCTCTGAAAGCACAGGGAGGGGAGAGTGAGGAGCCGGCGCCTGCGAACGGCCGCGCTGCAGTGCGGAGGCGCCTACGGCAGGTGGCAGCAGGGAGACGGACGGACGGACGGACGGACGGACGGACGGACGGACGGACGGGCGGACGGGCGGACGGACGGACGGACGGACCGCCGGACGGACCGCCCCTGCCGTGGCCAGGGCAGCCAGAACTCCACACAGGCCTCGGGAAATTCGTCAGCCTCCCAATAACTCCTGTCTACCAGTAAAAAGTTAAAAAGAATGCGAAGAGTAAATAAAGTCGCAAAATCTACAGACCGCTCCGTGAAAAGAGATGAGACAGCAGCTGGCTGATGTGCTGGAAGCATCACACCATTGAAGCAGCAGACAGGCACGAGTGGGATGTTATTTTTCATTGTGTAGTTATTTCAGTAGTTCTGTCCTGGCAACCAGGTGTCACAGTCCCCTGGGCTCGCCCCTGAGGAGCTGCATTTGCCTTCCCAAAGCTGCCTAGGGATCATCTGCAAGTGTGGGCCAGCAGATGAACTACTTCGAAGAAGAAAGTGGAGATTTGCTTTCCTACTTTCAGCCTGATTTTGGTATAATATCCATGCCCTATAATATCAGTGTTATATACAAACAAACATAATGATGATACATCTGTATTCATGTCTGCATCCTGTTACCTGCAGGTCCTTCAGGAGGTCACAGATGCAGCTCTGCATTTGCTGATCTCTAAAGCCCCCCAATTTACTGACCTTTTCCCAGTTCATGTTTTCCTTCTCCTCAGGATCCAGCTGAGTTCCAGTTGCAATGCATGAGTGCCTCCTAAAGGGAATTTCCCTAGAAGGGATTAGACAGGGTCCCCTTTCATACAGCCCCCAGGGTAAGGCAACAAGGAAACCCTCAAGCTTTTGTCTTTGCAAAGTGTGTGATGGCTCTTTATTTGAGTTCATGGAGAAAACACACAGTTTGGGAGCTGCATGACTCGTGTTTATGTCCTCTGCAGCTACATGTAAAACCACAGTGTCAGAGGGTCTCACCAGGTTGTGTGACAGGTCAGCATGTGACCACAAACACCACTGGCAAGACACACAGAGTTCGATATTCTCAGTAGGGATGGGCACACAGGCTTGCTTGATGCTAATAAAGAAGCTTTTGTTTTGTCCAGCTGGAAGCAGGAGTGACTGGATGCCCCATGAGAAAGCTGGCTCTCATGTGATTTCCAGATCGTGTTTTTCATATTCCATAATCTGAAATCACATTAGATCAGGGCTCAGTCCTGCTCTGAGCTTCTGAGGTATCCAATGGCTCGCTGCTCCTGGCCCAAGCTCACAGAGATGGCTTCTCTAAACACAGCTGTGCAGCACCACTGCAAAAACAACAGCCAAGTATCCGTGTTCAGTGGAAAACACAGAGCTGGAATTGTTAAGCAACATGCAGAAGCCTAAACTGAGTATTTAAGAGATGCCTGAGCACCACCTGAGTGTGGTGGGATTGCCAGGGCACTGCACATTCAATTTCTGGCCTTCTTTTGAGCTTCAAGCAATTCAGTGTATGAATGATCAGGGAGGTGGGAATGGTGCTGCAGAGTGGAACAGGGACACAGAAGAGATGGCTGACCCTGCCTGCCACAGGCAGTGCCCAATGTTCCTGTTGCTGCTCCATTTGTACCATGTGAGACAAGACAGATGTGAAGCAAATATAAACTCAACTTCTTTTCACTTTTCACTCCCTCTTCAGGCATCTAAACACCAGTTAACTTCCTAGGACTGCTGGGTCCCTGGATCTGCTCCTCCTGCTGCTGAAGGTTGAGACTCTTCAGGTGCTACACAGCCCCAGTCCTCACCAGGAGGAAGCATCTCATCCTCATCTCTGGCAGGGATGAGGTGCCAGCCAGTCAGCAGCCTCATTTGTCTGGAGTCCAGCCTTGTCCCTGCTTTGTTTGCTTCTTCTCATGGCAACAGACAAGCTTCAGAGAAGGTTTTTCACCCACTCATTTTACCTGATAACAGCCTTGAACCAGCATCTGTTTGCCTGCAGGCACAACTTCTTGCTGCTCGTTGGGACCTATTTCTTATGAATTGTTGCTAAATGATGTCACTTTGGAATGAGCTCCCAACAAGCTGTGTTCCTGCTACTTAAACTTCAAAACTCCTGAAACTTGCTACTGCTGGTGTCCAAAGGGTACAGGGACAACCAGAGATGTCAAACATTCATCCCTCACTTTGCTCAAATGGCACTGGGCAAGCCTTTCTTGTTTGAAAATGCCTCCTCCTGGGGGAAGGTGAAGGGGTCTGCTCTCTGCTCACCTCGGTATCCCTGAGCCTGCCCTTCTCCTGCCCATGGGAAAGCTCCTGTTCTGCTCCCTGCTGTGGCTGGGTGTGCTCCTCTTCTCCACAGTACATACCTGGCACTGCTGGGCTGTGAACTGAAGGAACAGCAAAATGACAATCAAAGGCAGCAGATGAGCATTATCTGGCTCATCCCAGCCAGCATTGATATTTGGGGTGCTCTCTCCAGGCCACTGCTGCTGCACACTGCTCACCCAGCCTCTGCTGCTCTGCTGGTGCTGGCACTGAGAGGGGAACACAGGGGATGCACAGTGGAAACTGCAGTCAGCTCCTTCCTCAGTTTTCAGGTCTTCAGAAGCATTTGACTGAGAAATGTGGCTACCTCAAAACCTTGTACAGAGCTGGTTCAAGCACAGGCACTCCTGTGACTTCCAGTTTGGGGTTGGTTCTTGCAGAGCCTTTTTAGATTTCAGTTTCTCTGGCTGGTGGTCAGATGTTAAAAGGGACCAAAGCACAGCTCAAACACAACAGTGGCAAAAAAGGCACAGTGAGTAAAAGGGTTAAAGTGAGGCCAGGTCAGAGCAGTAGCTTGGTCACCACCCAGACAGGGCTGAGCTGCATGTGTGGGACTGCCTGTCCCTGTCAGGGAGGATGCTTGTCCACAGAAATATCATATGGATGGGCATGGGATGGCAGGGATGGGCAGAGATGGGCAAGGGCACCTCAACCTGCCTGGGGGAAGCAGGCTGTAGTAGAAGAAACATCAAGTATGATTTTTTTGAGATCATGTAATTTTTTTAAGATTGGCATCTTAAAAAGTGTCTGTGTTAGACATCACAGACACTCTTTGAACATTGCTGAGAGTGTTCAAGGCCAGGTTGGACAGAGCTTTAAGCAACCTGATGTAGTAAAAGTTGTCCCTGCTCATGGTGAGGAGCTGGAATCAGATGATCTTTCCAACCCAAGCCTTTCTATCATTCTGTGATCTGTATTGAGTCTGGATGAAGTTCAGCACAGCTACAAAGCACTGAGGGACCTGGCCCTGCTCACACCTGCCTATCTCCCGTTTTCAGCACGTGTCAATCACAGCACCATGTCTGAACTCTTGGACAGGCAGGCTGTCATTCCCTCCCACTGGTGTTACTGTAAAGGTGTCTCAGTTTCAGGTAATTTTAAGAGGAAACATACTGAAATTAACGTCTCCTCTACACAGTGATCTAAACTACAATAGCATTTTAAACACTCCTCTGACATGTTTTGGACCTGACCATGTTGGGTGTGGGACCAAAGACAAACACAGTCACACACAGACACACACTCCTATGTGCAGACACCCTCCACAGCCTCATGTTTCTTGCTGGCTGATGAACAAGGGACCAAATGATCTGAGGGATCTGAGGGAACGTAACTTAGCACCAGGGCCCAGTGCAACACAAAATCCCACTTGGTGCCAAGGACTTGTGATTTATGCTTTTGTTTCTGCAACAACAGACAGAGGCATAATTTTTTTTTTAAAAGGAGCTTTGCTGGATTTTCCATCCCCTGCCGAGACACAAAGCCGAATGGCAGCCAGTATTCCCAGCAACACCCACGGTTAAGCACCAGTCCTGTCGCCAACTCCTGCAATCTTATCACAAGCACCACAGCATTTGCTTTCCTTTCTTAAAGCCCCAACTCCTGGAGTCATGGGATTAAGCAGGCAACTCAGCTTTTGATTTTAATAGCAGCTTTTATCCCTCACTGTTAAGAAGAAAAGCTTTTGAGTGGGACAAGTTCAAACCTACAGAGACAATAAATAAGAGTATCTGCTTAAAATCTGGTAATTTTTAAGCCAGTTTTATTTGGAGAAAGAGTTCTGAATATTTTGGAGAGCAGAACTTGTCAGCAGCTAAAGAAGTCCCTTAAAGAGCTAAAAAATTAGTTTCAGTGAAGAAGATGCTGCAGGGGGAAAGTAGACTTGGGCTTTCATTTCTTTATCCTATCAGAGAGATCAGCAAAGGGAGAACATGTGGGTTCACTAGCTAAGGGAAAGCACATTTTGTGTAAAGAAGCCAACATTAAATTTCAAAATGTGAAGACTGAGACTCCCTAGAAAGGGAATTAAGTTCAGTAGATAAGCCTGTCTTTGTTCCAGGCTGAGACTGGTGGATGATATTGATATACAGTGCTCTAGAAGAAGGAGGAGAGGGATCAGCATCTCCCATTTTGCAACACTTGCTCCATGTGTTGGAGTCCTACAAAACTGTCAGAGGGATGAACAGATGTCCCCAGTGTTTGCAGCCCCCACACCCTCATGGTGATCAGTTCTGGATCTTCTGCTTCTATTGAAACTTATTTGGATCTAGAGCTGCTCCAATTTTTTGTCCTATCAAATGCTAAAAGCAACTTCAGTGCTTAAGTAATTAAGAGCAATAATTATGCAGGTGCCCTCAGAATGGGGACATCCACTGTTTTGCTATAATTTTTAATAATTTTAAGTTGAAAAAGCTTGTATGATCCGTGAACACAACTATATCTTTAAAGTACAAAATGGGATGCTTTAATACTCTGGTGAAAATTGTTCCCATAAATGATGAGAAATGTTTAAATCAATAAAACATTTGTTTAGATGTCCATATGGAGGAAAGATACAGTCTGTTGCTCTTCATATTGGATTGATCCCACTGTGTTAAATTACAGCTGGCTACAGCCCTTCATCATTTACTGCACAGCTTGACAAGCATGTAAAATATTCACACTGAGCGCAAAAATTCTGAGTGTCTGATCTCTGCATTGTCCTTGTCACTTCCTCCCAGCCAGGGCCAAATTAAAGGCTGCTTAATACAGGAGGAAGGTTTGCTGCAGCTCTGCCACAAGCCTTTAGCCACGTTACCCAATATCCTCCTGGCTGGCCTGCAGGAGCCAGCAGCTGGGGAGCAGATGCAGGCAGCCTTCCACACGTGATGGCCTCTCTGCCACAGCCCTGGCACTTGGGGTTTATCAGCAGCTCTGGGCTGCTGATCATAAATACATAAATGCAATAGAAACCTGATCTTGAAAGAGTAGCTGCTGTCTGAAAGTGCCTGGTCTGTGCTTTAGAGGGTGACAGCAGTGACAGGGGATGGTGGGAGGAGCAGCCAAGGCACTAAAGGGGACCTGGGAGCTCTGGGTGCTGTTGTCACCCAACCTGGGTGATGCAGCTGGCATTTGCCTGACTGTACCTCTCCTCAAAACACAGAACAGTGGGGGTGCTCCCCGTGAGGACCACAGAAAGAGGCCAGGAAGGTCAGTGAAGCAGCTTTTAAAGCCATCTGAAATTCTGAATTTCCAAAGGACCTGTGAATCAGAGCAATAATTCTGGGTACAAATAGATCTTGAAATTGAAGATGTGTGTGTGAAAGCACCTGCCTGCACGTCCCATTGCCCTGTGAAAGGAGGCAAGCCTGTCACTCTGCCCACAGGCAGATCCAGCAGAGACGTGGTGTGACCAGCCAGGTCCATCAGGGAAGGCAGCTCCTGAAAGCCCCATCCATCAGTGGTGGAAGGAGAACAGCCCTCGTACTCCGCTCCACTGGAGCCTCTCTCCCATCAGTGATATGCTGGGGGAGATAAAGGAAGAAGTGGGGATGGATTAGAACCTAATCCTGCCTTGAGGCACAGTGCTGATCCTGGCTGACTGGCAAGGCTCAGAGGAGAGCTCAGGCTGGGCTCAGACACAGGTGAACTGTACGGCCGCAGTTCTGGCTGTGCAGCCCCAAAAGGCAGCACATCACAGGTTCTACTCAGGAACTTGGACCAAGCTTTGCAAAACCCCTTCTCAGTCCAGTTTTGGGATCCCAATGAGTGCTGCTGGGAATCTTGCAAGGGCTCTTCTCAGCGTCTTGCTTTTCCCTTGGTAAATGAGGATCTGTGCCCTGCAAAGCCTGGTCACTGCTGAGGCATCCCTATTAGAGCAGGGAGAGAAGCAGGAAAAGGAAGCACAGCTGATGTCCTGACTGGGGCCGGCAGAGGCCACTGCTGTATGCTTAAAAATGACCCCAGGCTGAGGTCTCTGATGTGGGCTTCTCTCCCAGGCATGCTCCTCACTCCAGAGTGTGTTTATCTCTTCTCTCTGTGGTGTCATGTCTTGGCTCCAGGATCCCCAGGCGTGTTGCAGAGCTCTGGGTCAGAGCCACACTTTCTGCTCTCTGCAAAGGGGTGATGTCAGTGTCTGTGTCCCTCCCTTCCTCACCCCCAAACTCACCGTCATCACCAGACAGACTGTCAGAAAACACTGCTAGGAAATGCAGGTCCCCAAGGAGCTACTCCACTCCAAACCAAATATCTTTAAGGCAGCACGATATAAAGACTTTTTAAATTTTTTTTTTTAATGAGAAAGCAAGCAAAATGAAATCTGGAGCCTCTCAGACATGGTAACCTCAAAAACATGGCCACCTTCCACCAGGGCATGGTCTGCTCTGCTGCCTGAGTGCCCACTGCAGTACCTGGCACCTGGTGATGTTGCTTTGAGCTGACCCTTGTCAAAGCTTTTAACCTTCTGTGTGTTTAGTAAGGTGATATAAAAATGATACAAATTGGACTGAACAATGAAATCCATAAAGGTATTGCTGCCTTTCTGCAGTTCCACAGCTCAGGACTGTTTGTATATACCCAGTGATGATGGAGCAATATGTGAGGTGCCTTTGATGCTTGAAATGGTTGGGATTTGTGAAAAGAAAGCTGAGCCGTGCCTTTGCTTTAGTGAAATGAACAGAGAGGTGACTATAAATGCCAGGAACTACTCTTAAAAAAGGCAGCAATGTGGAAAAGTAAGTAGGGCACCATCAGTAAAGTCAACAGTTCTTTCTAAAATAGCTTAATTTCTTTAAATAGCTTTCAATAAATTTTAGAATACTTTAAAAAGTGTGTTTTTTTTTTTTATGAGACAGAGGGCCTTTTTCATTAGGGGATGAAAGAGGGTGTTAATTTTTCAGAAATCTGGCATTTTTTCAATGTGTGCCTTTCAGATTTATGGAGACAAACTTGCTCCTTGTGCCTGTGTTTTATCATCTCGTTACTGCCAGTACCAGGGGGAACAGTGTGCTCTCTCATAGTGTACTCGGGTAGAAATGTTGTGCCCCAGACTGTCTTGGTCATAATGAAATGTGGCTGAGCACATTCAGCTTGTTCCCGCTGATGTTACACCTCTTTTTGCTCTCCAAGTGGAAATGCAGTCATCACAGGGTGTGTATGTGTGGGGGAAATGCCTTCCCAATGGGCCCTTTGGGATCCAGACACAGAACTAGCAGTGCTGCCTAATGAAGGAGCTGTTAGATGTGGGTGTAAATTCAGCTTGGAGTACTCTCAGTTTTGTGACCAAACTTGTAGGACACATAGAGCCACAACCTAAATGAGGATAAGGTTTACAACTTTCTATCAGCTTACCAATTTATTCAGTAATTCTGGCCTCTTTGATTAGCTACTCCAACATTTCCGAATGCAAGTATTAATTAACTGCTTTTAATATAGACGGGTCACTGTTCATTTCCCATCTATGATTCTGCATAGCCCCATTCCCAGTTTGACAACTGAAAGTGTCAATTCATAACCTGCTGCCAAGGTGCTGCCAAGAAGCTAACCATCCTCAGTTATCACTTTCCCCTCCATCCATAAATAGAAAGGACATGTGCAGCAGCAAAAGCATTATCTGCTCAATTGTTTTGTGTAAGCAGCTAATTTCTGGAAGAGATCTCTAGCTCACTTATCCCCAGCATGCTGTGTTGCAAATAAGTCCAAACTTTCAGTCCCCTGCCACAGGAAATTAGGTCCAGAGAAAATTATCAACACTTTTCTCCTTGTGAATATTTGTATATTTGCAGTCGCTGCTTTTCCAGTTTGAATCAAGGTGTGGGTGCATTGGGTGAAGAATTAATGTTAATCACTGATGCTACACCATCAGTGCTGTGCCTGAATTGCTCAGACAATTTTAAAATGCTACTTCTAACCCATAAAACTGAACTAGGTCTGGCTGTTGATTCTGTTGCATCAAAGCACCAGAGGTGATAATCCTTCTGCCTCTGCACACTCAACCAGAGTAGGCCCAAATGTTTGTTGTGAGGACAGCACTGACCTGCACAGCTGCACAAATGTGGGGTGTAAGCTTGGTTTAGAGAATCTTCTAGAGCAAGTGGCAGGAGAGACAATGGCTGGTTGGATAGGAGTCCAGGGGTCAAGACGTAATTGATGGGAAAAGTGCAGAAGATATTGGGATCCTTATGACAGCAGGAGGAGAAAAAAGAAACAGCAGCAAGATCTGCTCTAAAAGCTTTAGTAATTAGTGCCTCAGGAGGCAGCAAACCCCCTGGGGGACTAACAACACTTCATGGTACCCTATTTTTTTTAATTCCTTGTACTTGTTTCAACCATTGAGTTAAGCAGCTGATGCTGAGTTAGAGTGGAAATTGCCCAGGGAAGGCATGTGGTGTGCACGTGTGTGGAGGTAATGGCTTTATCATGACTGGCCCTGGGGGGCTGAGAGCCAAACAAGAGCCCAGTAATGGCTGCAAAGAAAATAAAGTGCTGTTCTCCATCTAGTGAGTGTGGGTCACACATAAATGGCTGTCAAAGAAAAGGGTTTCAGGCAGGAGAGTCAGACACAGCTCTGCAAGGTGTTAGATGGCAGAAATCTCCAAGGGGAAAAGAGGATGGAATCTTCATTGCTTGAGGTACTTCAAGTTCAACTGATAAAACACTAAAAATAGACACTGGGGAACTAACTGCAGTAGCAGAAGTAGTGTGAGGGTGTGGGGAAGCCTGATATGTGATCTAGTGGATGTTAACCTCTGTGATCCCACAAAGCCATGGTAATGAGACACATCATGCGCCTCTCCATGTCAAACACAACCAGGTCCCCTCCTCACTCAGCCTTTCAGCACACTTTGCATCTGCACAAACCATACATACAATAAACCACTGAGAACAACCAACACCCTTTATAGATAAGGAGAGGTGATAGTCTACATCTTCATTTTCACTTTTATAGTAACCATCCCAGTGCTCTGTTCCAATGCACAGCAAAGCATTATACACAAAGAACAAAACACTCCATAGTCCATTAAGTTTCTGCCTCTCGTTCTTTCTTCCAGACTCCTGATAAATTATATCAGGGTGAGTAGGCAGATGCTTGCTGCTGGTAGGAAAACACCTCAGGGGCCTGCAGGGCATTGAGTTTCCAGGTTCTTGCTGCCAGTGCTAGAAGAGATGGTTGCTGAAAGCAGCATGCTCAGGTCTGAGGAGCAGGGAACACCACAGGTTTTTCTCCAGGCTGGTGCTGACTGATGCCAGTAGCTGAGAGGATGCAATGGCTATAGATGAAAAGAGGGGATCACCTCGATTCATCTGAAAGCAAGGAGGGATGGGAAAAATTGGCACCCTGCAAAGATGTAGATATCAGCAAAGGCCCTGATATTTTGAAGTGATTGCTCTTCCATCATTGGCTGTCACATCTTGCACAATTAAATTGTGTGTGAGAATAAACATATTTAAACAAACATTTGCAGAAGTAATCAGATGGCGTATACAGTCACAGTTAATGAGCAGACAAATTCTGCCCATGAATTCTTAGCTTGAAAATAGTTTTAAAACTACAGATTTTTTTCCAAGTAGCCTCATATATGCACAGCAAGATGTCTTCATACACAGCTGTAAACTTCTGACCCCAGGCTATTTTCTTTGCCCAGTGATTTCAGCATAAGTTGCAATATTTGCTTTATTCTTCTGCCCACTACAACAGCTGAAAGAGTAAGTCAGTTCCTTTTTTTTATTTTAGAGATGCTCAGAAAAGGAACCGAATGTGATTACAGGAGTAACCTGATGGGGCCTTACATTGGCACAGAGGGATGGGTCTCCTGTTTCATTTTCAGAATGAGACACTTGCTGTGACAGGAGTGTCTGTGGTTTTAATAATTACACAGTTGTAAAGGAATTGCAAATAGTTTTCTTGATATTTGGATTAGTGAGTAAATCAGATTAATGATAGAGGGAGAGATCTGTTTGTATGTGTTCATATAGGCTTTCAATTCTTCATGAGCCAATGAAATAAACTGCTCCCAATTTTTAAAAAGTGTAATTTCACTATCTTCAATGAGAAGCAGTCATGTTAACACCATTCCAAGACAATGAATGCTTTGCAGGACAAAGTTTGCCATGGGCACTTTTATTCCCAACTTGGTACAAAAAATAGGGGCTATTTTAAGGGATGTTAACTTGATTCTCTGCCCGTGTAACACTAACCCCTCAGATGTGGTTTGGAGTTGAATATATACATGCACCAATGCTTTGGCTTGTGACAAACATGGGAAAATGGATGCCAACATTTGAAAACTTAGTGCAAAAGAGAGAGTCAAAATCAAAGCAAAGAATTTTGAGGGACGTAGTTATGGACAAGAACCAAATCTTATGTCTATCTGGCTAGTATCAAAGGGGTTTTTTATTATATTTGAGACCTTAATTATGTGAGGCATTTAATCTCCTGTTTTGTTAAGGGATCTTGCTTGATGAGGTGCCTCTCAACTTTCCGCTCTGTTACTGTAAGCACACAAGTGACTTTCAGCTAACCCAGGCAGGCAGTGGGAGGAGGAAGCAATAAAAAGGGAAACACAGCTTTTGCTGAAGTTCTCAGATGTCATGGCCATTTAGTCGGTCACAAATGAATTCTCTGGGCTGGCAGGTTACCCAAACCAGCCACAGCCCCTGCCCACCTTGCTACTCAGGGCAGGTATGCCATAGTACGCTGCATCAGCTTCACTAAAAGCAAACTCAGATATTTATGAGGATGGGCTAACTGCTCTGTGTTGACAAAAAAAATTATAAAATAATTGTGAAGACAAAGACCTCATTAGCTGAAGTTGTCTGCTGACTGTAATGACATCCTGGACACCTGTCAATGAAGAGCTGCAGGGATGGAGGAGGCTGTTTGATCCTAATCTCTTTCTTGCCAGTCTGGATCAGTTCTGTCTCTGTTTGATCTATCAGAGCTTTAAATGACCAGTGCAGTGGCCTGTTCTGCAGCCTGCAAGGCTGGAGATAAGTCTGCAGAAATACCCAGCTGACCTTGGAATGAGCTTTGCTTGGATTTGCTTACAGGTGGTGATCAAAAATACTGTATGACGGCTGCTTAGTGTGAAAGAGATCCCTTCCACACAAAAGCGTGTCAGTGTTGCAAAACACAACTTGCTCAGCCTGGGATGCCAGACATGCCCTACCCCATTCTTGACATGGGCTTCTTAGCCCAAGCTCCTAAGAAATAATTGAGAGGCAGTCTAGCATTACAAAGTGAGGGGAGATCCTGACAGGCCAGAATGCCAACCCTGCAGAGTGTCCATCTCACAGCATGCTCCACAGGCCTGCTGCTGCAAATAGCCAGCCAAGCCCATGCTGTCTCAGCAGCCAGAGCCATTGCAACTGGAGGCAGAGGGGAATGGAGAAATTATGTTTTTATGGTGGCTCTCCTGGTCTGGGAAATGTGGAGGGATGAGTGTCTGTGAGTTTGGTTTCTCCTTGAGAACCCCCTTTGGCACTAAGCACAACCACCCTACCAAAGCCATGTGCATATTCAGAATTAGCTCTTCAGAGCTTGCCATGTTGCACCATATTCCATTACTACACACATGCACAGCCTCCTGTGAATGTCCAAATCTCTGTTGTCCTTCCTGGCATTAGGACTTGTGTCAGCATACCTTTGATTTCCTAGGACCCACACGGCATTTTATACAGCACATGATAAAGCAGCTTCCTTTTCCCTTCTTGAGAACTGAGGTTATTTCAATCTACTGCTACAAGAGACCTGCACTTGTTAACAGGCCAACTGTTTGTGCTGCTGAACAGAGATGCTCAATGGCCTTTTGTGCTTTTCTGTGACTTGGAAGTGTGTTAAACTGAGGAAAACCACGGTGCATTTTTGCTGACCCTTGCGCACATCAGCAGTTCTGGTGCAGAAGTATGAGAACCATCTGGTGGGTGCTTGTCAGCTTGCAGAGCTGGGCCGATTGGCAATGAGTACAAAACTTGTGTGTGAGAAAATGAGGCTTCACGAGATGAGGTGAGGAACTTTCTGGCTTTCTAGCACTGGAAATCTCTATAAAAGGAGTCTATTTTGTTCTCAAGTTATGAAGCCAACCACAACAGTCTGCTACAGGTACATGTTGTAACACACAGGTGTTGGCAAAACAGTTGGTGGGCGGCTGATGATGGAAATTCAGAGCAGTTTTTAAAGCAGTTCATGTGCAACCCATAGGTTTTGTTCATGTGCCTGAAGTAGAAGGTGCATGATGAGGTTTCCACTCTGCACTTGATCTCCGTGAAACACACAGAATCCCTCTTTGCCTTCATGAGGAAGGCATCTCTCTTGGTAGTTATTTTTCATTTGGCAGGTTTGTGCAAATCCATAGGAAAAGTTTGGGCAGGTATTTCACGCAAGGGTATGAATGGGAGAAAGTGCTTGCATGTTTGGATAAGCTGGAAATATTTGCCATCACCCATGGTTCCCAGAACCTGGAGGACTCTCCTCTTTCCCATTCTGTAGTTTGGGAGGGCTCATCCAGTCCATATACACCTGCAGAGAAAATCTGAATAGTACAGGTCAAGGATGGAACACTCCTATACAAGAGAAAAAGATACTGTTGCACATCCACACTGTACATTCAATTTCAGCCCGTTTCACCCTTCATAGTATTTGCAAGACTGAAGCAAGTATTATCAAGTGACCTAGATGTTGACATTTTCTCTTACAGTCTCATACAAAAAGCAAATACACCCATCAGCTCTGGCATGGATTCAAGAGAAGCCAGGGGTGCTATGTGTGTTCACATCCCGGCCACATGTGGTGATGGCAATAAGTAATTGGTTGCAAATGCACATGTCACTTTCTTGATTAGTTGCTTTACTGTGGGATCTGCTGTATTGATTAATTTTAATCTACTTTGTATGCTCTTTAAATCTGAAATTGAGTAGAGTGCAGAGGATGAAATTTTTGGGAGTAGACTGCATTTGATTAATTTTATAGCCTGTGTTGATAAAAGCTTTTATCCTAGTCTGCCATCAACTTAACTCTCTTGTTTGTCATTTTTTACTCCTGGGGTGCCACGTAATTCAGTTTCATTAACTGATTTGATGGACATTTTCTGATACTTCAATAAAACTTTTTGGCATAGATTTGCCTATCCCTTGCTCTGCACGTACGTGGACAACACTTGCTTAAGACAGAAATAGAACTGTATTAAATTAAAAGGTGTATTGAAAAGAACAGGGTGGCCAGAGCAGATGGTTGTAAACAGAGTGCTTTGACAAACATGAAGTATAAAGCCCAAGTGAAAGAGAAAACTGTCCCAGGAGGATTAAAGAAGTTTTTGCAGCCTGCAAGTCCCCTTTCATCCCTCCTGCTCTATCTACCATCTATCCCACGGGGCTGAATGGAGGGCAAGCCTGCAGTTATATCTTGAGCCTCTTCTGGGACAAAGAAACACTGTCTGATCTTCAAAGGTCTGGCAGAGGCAGTAGGAGGCTGTGTGAGTTTCTTCTGTAGCTGCTATTAGCATAGAATCACAGAATGGTTTGGGTTGGAAGGGACCTTAAAGATCCTGCAGCTCCAACCCTCCTGCTATGGGCAGGGACATGTTCCACTAGACCAGGCTGCTCAAAGGCCCCATCCAACCTGGGTATTATTTATTACACCAGGCAGAGGGGGATGAAATGCCACCTTTTTTGCAACACACCTGCACAGACCTTGTCCCTGTGGGATGGCAAAGGTGATAGTGGAGTTCTTCTTGTTCGTTTGCTTTTATTTCTTGTTTCTGTGTTATAGTTCCAAGCCTGCCAAAGTTCAAGGAATGTTTGGACAACATTCTCAGGCCCATGTGGGATTTTTGGGGTGTTCCTGCACAGGGCCAGAAGCTGGACTCAATGATTCTGATAAGTCCATTCCAACTCAGCATATTCTATGATTCAATGAAGTTACAGATATAGATGTAGCAAAGCAGCAGGTGCAGGTACTACATGGACTTCACCAGAAGATTTCTTTGGTCTGGAGGATATGTAAAGATGATGTGAAATAAAATGATTTGTACCTGTCATAAATTCATGCGGGTGTGGTTCTGCTGGGGCTGTCAGCAGAGATGTTCCCTGACCTGTTTGCATGTCCTTTAAACAACAGTAACTGGAAAGTTTAGACCAGAAGAAAAATCAGTATTTGTATCAGGGCCTCCAGTGATATATGTAAAGGGGAGTTTTGAGAGCTTGGTGTTAGCACAGCTTATCTGCACATGGAGGGGCCCTGTGAGCTGCAGAGGTGGACCTGCTAGATGTGCCCCACCAATTGAGCAACTAAAATGACATCTGCATGAGCAACTGATAAGCACTGCCTCCCAGAATTGAGAAATCATCACAAAGAGCCGTGACGGGCAGCTGGGGTACATGGTGGGTGGCACCTACCTGCAAGCCTGCACCGCTTCTCCTCCCCGCAGAGCCCCACAAACTTTCCACAGAGGGGCAGAAGAAGCCAGGGAATTTGCTTTTAATGCATTAACTTAATTTTGCAGGTTATTAAGTGTCTGTTTTGGGTGGGTTTTACTGCAGTTCACCCATTCCACACCATCTGCTGTGCCAAGGGTGAACTCCAATGTCTGAAGATTGTGAGACACTAAGAATTCTTACTTTTTAGCTGAGATATATATGGTACACAGGAATGGGTTAACTTCTCCTGAAGGCTGCTTTCAGCCACAGTCCATCATTTTGCTGCAAAGATTGTACCTCTTACAGGACATTAGAGATGTCAGTGGTAGAGTCTGAAGAAGGAAAATTATATTAAAATCTCATCAGGTGTAGCTGCTGTTATTCTCAGCTACCAAACACTGGCTTCAAACAAGCAGGGACACAAAGAAAACACCACACACCATTGTCAGCCACACTAATGCTCAGTGTCTCAGTTTTGTAGCTGCTTGGATATGATGAAAACAAACCTTTAATAGCTGCTGCTTCCATCATTGCACTGCACTCTGTTTTCTATTCAGTTGCAAGGACAGCTCACTTCCAGCCAACAGGAACAATGCACTCATATTGCTAATTCATGCCACTACACACCAATGTTCAGATTATGTTGTGCAGAACCAAATTCCAGTCTCATTCACGAGTGCAACTCACACTTCAATCCAGTTCCCTAGCAAGAGGCAGGGAGCCCTGCAGCAAAGCTTGAGATAAATAAAAACCTGAAAGAGGTGATGAAAGAAAATTTTATTTATTTATTTATTTGTTTGGCTTGAAAAGCAGACCTGGACATATAGCAGAGGATGGAACCCAGGGAAACTAGTGTCAGAGATGATCTGAAGGCAAATTATTTGTCAGGAGATCGGCATCCACAGAGTGCTGCACAAATTTTCCTTAATCTACTGCCTCCCAGTTTTGGCTTGTGGTGATATGTGGGTGCAGACAGGATATTTTGATATAAAGAATTTGGGGATGGATAATTTAAAGACTAAGGTAGAGTGCAGACTAAACTTGAGGAAATGCAAGGTAAAAAGGTGTGTTAAGTGCTGCTGGGAGCAGGGGCTGGGCATCTGAAGTGGCCCATACAGCCTTTCTGTGGCACATGCTCGATGGTCTCTGGTCCTGGGGCATCAGAAGCCCACCCACAGGCCAGGGGGATCTGGACTCAAATCTAAACTGAGACCCTGTCCAATCCCTTGGCAGTCTGGGGAGCTGCCTGCCCATCCCACAGTGCTGTCTACTTTTGCTAATTCCCTTCCAGCTCCTGGCACTCCAGGGATTTGTGGGAGGCCAGAGAAGCCCACCTTGGCAAGGAATATTTCTCTTAGGGAAAGTTATACCATCTCTGCCTGTGTTTTGATTCACCTTCTGTGACTGCATGGGCCACAGTGGGCCATGAATGGGGCCAGCCAGCTCATCCTTCTGCTTTGGTGCTAAGCTGCTGCATTGTCTTTTCTCAATGTTTTCCATGCTAACTTCCTTGCCACCCAGTCTGGAATATTCTGACTATGCTAAATGCTCCTGGCCAGCCCTGATGACATTTGACCTTCACACTCTTCTGCTGAAAAGACACTCCAAAAGCATTTCCAAACTCTTTGCAGAGCATATGAGCCCACGTGCACGGGCATGTACACAGCTGGTACAGACTCAGGGAACCCTTGCTTTGGGACTTCTGACCCCCACTGTGTGACATGGGGGCACCTACAGCAAGACCAGGGCTGTGTCAGCTCCAGGAGAGGCAGCAGAAGGCAGAGATTGGTTTGCCACGATGGAGATGACAAAGAAAATTCCATTGATGGACAACCAATAGGGTAGAGCTAAAGATCTTGGTGTTCTCGTTATGAAAAAAATTTAGGCAGGAGTTCTACCTCGCTCACGATTGCTTCAGATGAGAAGCAGTTTGGGCTGGGCTGGGTCAGTCATTGTTTGGTCGGTGCCTTGTAGGGGACAGTTTCGCCAAGACATGGCCTTTCACTAGATGGTGCTCTTAGCTGAGCCATCGCTGTGTCTGACCCCTCTTCTTGGAACTGGGAACTTCCAAGTGATCTGCCTCGTAAGCCCGTTCTTGTACAGATAGCAGATAGGCAAAGGAAAATATTTTTCCAGAGTCTCTGCTCTCATGTGCCTTATTTTACTGGACCCATGTAAGAAAAAACTACTGCTTTGTATCTGCTCGTAAAGGGTGTACAATGCTGGTACATTCCAGTCTCCAAAATGACTAAAATGCATAAGCACTGAAACCATTTTTATTGCTTCAGTTGCTTTAAACTGAATCAACAGGGCATATTTTGGAAGCCAATGCCAAGTTCACATGCAGGGTTTTCAGCAGATAATCTGCACCACACAATGTTGGTTTTTCTGTCCCACTTAGAGCACATGATGTACGGGAATTACCTGCAGTCCTCTCCCAGTGCTCTGATCAGCAGCAAGCTCTCTGGAAAGTATTGTCAAGTATTTTTGGGGTGGTTCTCATGAAGTGATACATGTAAAGTTCAGCACTGATAATGCCTTTGTGGACATGATTATCCAGCCACTGCCAGGGCTAGTGGGATACACACATGTCCAGCAGAAAGAGCAAAGTGGAAATGTTGGGCCACTTCACGTACACATTTCCAAAGAGCTTCCAACAAAAACGGTAACTTCAAGGCAAGTCACCACCACAAGAGATCAGGCATCTTCGTTGTGCAGGGCCTCCTCCAGCGCAGCCACACACGGACCATAGACCACATGAGCTCATTTGCTAATGGTGGGTTGCTGTTCCCACTGCCTTTCCGGGGCAAGGCGTGGGATCCGTATGGGAGATGTTCCTCCATCAAACCTACACGCTGCAGGCAACCATGGGAGAACCGGGAAAGAGAATGAGGAGCAGGACGAGGCTGTGGGCTGGGCTGGTGGGACTCAAGCGGAGCTGCTGGGCTTATGACAGGTACAGATGTGCAGCAGATTCTGCTCACAGCTGGACAGCTTGTGCTCTGGGCACTAGGAGAGGCTTTAAGTGCTGGAAGTGAGGACGCAAGAACTCCAACACCCACCAGAACAGACGCTACAGCCAGAGCTCAGCACGTGGGAAGGCAGGATCTTAAAATCCCAGAACAGTTTGGGCTGGAAGGGACCTTCAACATCACCCAGTTCCAACCTCTCCGCCATCGGCAGACACCTCCCACTAGCGCGGTTGTTCAAAGCTCCATCCAGCCTGGCCTTGAACTCTTCCAGGCATGAAGCAATCCCCAGGTCCTCCTTCGATAAAAACAAACCCACAGTCTAACCAGCTGCCTGCGCGCTTTCACACCCGCAGCACCACGTTACACACTGCCACCGTCTTTCCCCCGGCAGCCGAGCAACCGGCAAGGGGCACAGGCGAGGGAGAAGCCCCCGGGGCGGGGAGCGGGGCTTTCCCCAGCGCTGCTCACGGCGCGGGGCAGGCACGGCCGGACCTCGGCCCCAGCGAGTGCCGTCGGTGCCGCCCGGCCCCGCACTGCCCGGCCCCGCAATGCCCGGTCCGGCCCCGCAATGCCCTGCCCCGCAATGCCCTGCCCCGCAATGCCCGGTCCGCACCGCCCGGCCCGGCCCCGCAATGCCCTGCCCCGCAATGCCCTGCCCCGCAATGCCCTGCCCCGCAATGCCCGGTCCGCACGGCCCGGCCCGGCCCCGCAAT